>BPLS01000418.1:4302-26327 GCA_019656275.1 Rhododendron kiyosumense | reverse complement strand
AGAGAGAGAGAGAGAGAGAGAGAGAGAGAGAGAGAGAGAGAGAGAGAGACCGACCTTTGAGACCTCTGCAGCATGTAAATCAGCCAACTGGCTCTGCAGACAAAGAAGAAACATGTACGATTGTTGGCAGTAGGACTATGCAAGTGCTTATAATAATGAATAAATTACCAAGAACAAGGGGCCCTCACTTTGACATGGTAAGCTTCCGAAAGCTCCTCTTGAAGATCTGATCTTGCTCTAATGCAAGTAGCTAGCTTCTTTTTCAAGTTCTCAATCTCCTGCTCCAAGCCAGCTGTCCTAATTGGCGAATCAAATTCAATTCAAAGTGACCTAATTGGAAATTTGTAAATATTTTCCAGCCCACACTTGGACAAAAAAATACGTTAATGTCGAAACATTGCCCATCAGATACCTCTGAAAGTGCATTCGAGTAGCCACAGCGAGGTAGCTAGGTCCAGCTTGCTGAATACACATTTGTTCAATGTCTTTACGTAACTCATCACGCTCTACAAATGGTATAGGCACATCACACTAAAACCAGTTAGATAAGATAATACCTATACAAAACAGCATCTTAGAGAGGCAAGTGAAATTAACAGTTTCGAGATTCCTGGGCAGCATGTGCTCAATAAGTTAGAAAACATCTCATGCAATCAGCACATCCGGTCACAGACTCAATCTACTCTACCAGGCAGAAGAGGAAGTGACAAGTTTGGCTCCGAGGGGAAAAAAAGGTCGTGTCAATGTCTTTAGGTAGAAACAATTGCATATGGTGTAACTAAAGGTAACTAGTATTGCACAAGAAAACAAAAAAAATCTAGGTGAGCAACTCAAGCCAAGGCTTTTACTACTTTAAAGATGTTAATTTTCAAAACATGAATTAAGCACGTTGAATGGTGACATATGGCTAAGGCAGCATAAAAGTACAATTTCCCAAATACGTGCCAAGGTGCGTTGTTGCCTGATATAACGCTCACATTAGATGTCAAAAGAATGAGCAGATCTCATGTCTGCCGTCTGGTTAACATTCATACCAGCGTGTTGGGAGGGTATGAAAGTCAATCATGTTTTAAAAAGAAAAAAAAGATTCATGGGTGCAAGCAATCAAGCATAACAAACTCTAAATTAAGTCGCTTACTGGCAAAAGAAAACTCTAAACTAGAACAAAAACTCTACAAACCGTGCTCTACTTGTTGGATGCGAGCATGCAAGGATTCTTTATCATTCAACTGCTCATCCATCTGAGAAAAAATGGCACTAGTCAGATATTCATTTAACTCTAGGAAAACCTACACGGACAAAAAAAAATCTACAACGAATAATTACATATTCAGCTAACTTCACTATTATATCTTACCTCTAATGCTTTTCAATACTAAGAGAACATTCTACAATAAGTTTTACCACGTACAGTAATATACGACTACATATGACTCAAACAGGTTAGCCGTTAGCCGATCTCTCCCAAGGAAAAATGATTTTCCAATGGTTCGTTTGTTTGTCCGAGCAATATGCACCGGGCCATTCAGATTAGATTTCTGGCCGTATAATTTGTAGATTGCTTTCTTTATGGTATTTCAATTAGTGCATTTCTTTCACAAAATGAGCCCATCTAACCTAAGTGGAGAGGTTCCAGAAATCAACAATATGGCCCCGTTCAGTTGTACTGAAAGGATGGGGAAAAATGGAAAAACCAACTTTTACCAAAAACGTTGTGGCACCCGCAACTTCAACTCTCCAACTGAAAAACACTTCCCTGCAAAATAAATCCGGCTACAAAAGAAGGAATTCTAGTTTTCCAGAAAAATTCTTTGTCAACAGAACGCACACAAAAATAACTTTCGCTTTCCTTTACTTCACTTTTCCCTCGGTATATTTTCCACGCCCAGTAACTGAGCGGAGCTTATACGTTACACTAGGGATGAATTACTTCAATTATGAACTCGCAGATTACCAATCAGAAAAATTAACATATCCAGAAAGTTGAATTAGTTACGGAAGGAACAGATTCAGGTGCTATGTGCTATAGATATCTGTGTGTGTGTGCATCTATGCGTGCTATGCTTATTATATACGAAACCGGCGGAAATATAGAGCAGAAGAAGTCACCTGAGAGAAAATCGAACGTCGCAGGAGCGAGAAACGACGAGGATGAGCAGCAGATGATAGGAGAGAGAGAATGGTTGTGACGATTGCGGGAAAGTGAAGGGTCAATCAGGTCTCTCTCTCGCATCTGCCAACTCTATAATACAGGAAATAAAATAAAAATAAATTACGTGCTCCGTATTAATTTGAAATATGGGAAATTGCACTTCACACCCTGAACCACGTTTTGATTGCGTGTTTCCATCAAAGTCTTCTAAAATAACATTTCCACCCTGCCAGAACCGTGTTCACTGTTCATATTTTGTATACTATTCCCTCTGTCCCACATTGTTTGGCTCCGGTGGAAAGCGCGCAGTTTTTGAAATAAAATTAATAATCATCCCGTGCATTGTTTTGAGTATCAAACAGAGGCAGGAGGCACTTTAAATGAACGTTGTGTTACGCTATTTTGTTTATGTAACAATATCATGTATATTAATTTAACTTCTCTATTTTACTTATGTTACAATGCCCTGTATATTACTTTGGTTTTTAGCTTCTCTATTTCTCTTACCTACTCCACTTTTCCATTATTCGTTCGAATTTGAATCTCTTTTCGGTTGCTTTGATTTCAACAATAAGCATTAATAACATTCACTCTATATCGGCTTAGTTTCAAAACCTCTTGGGGCTTAAACTATTAGATAAAGAAATAGTAGAACTTGATTTTTTGAGCCCCTAAAGCTAAAAGGATTAGACAAATTGAACTTGGTTTTTAGAGTACCCCAAGGCTAAAAGAATTAAGTTCTGCCATTTTTGAACTACCGAGTATTTTTGTTGTTTGTCTTCTCATTTGGTTAACTTGGTTCAAAAGATATCAAAATAATACAGATTCCGCGGGGAAATAACAAAGCAGGAGGTACCTAAGTGCCAAATTCCCAAACGCGGAGGGCCGTAAATGAAATACACGCAGCCAAGTTCCCAAAGTGAGAATATTTTTTTTTGGAAAGTGGAAAATGAAAGGTTCAGGTTCATATCTCGTTCCTCCCTTGTAAGCAAAATTGGAGAGGAAAACACCAATGGGATAATAAAGAAACTGTTACATCGAAGTCGATCAGATTGATAAACGACAAGTATGAAACAAATGCTTTCAAAACCCGATGCCGGATGGTCGACATTATTCATTTCACATCAGTTTATTCACTTCTATGATCTCAAAATAAAAACATCCCACGTGAATCCAACTTCGACTTTTCTCTGAATTTCCTAGTTCTCTCTATTAGGGGCATTCCTGGAATTCCCAAAAAGAATAGCAACAGATCAACATCCCAGAAACAGATATTCCTTAGATACATGCAAAAGTTTCCAAGCATAACTTACAGGAGATTTTGAAGAAATCTACAGACTGACAAGATGACAAAAGTAAAGGGCCAATGCACTCCACCAGCCGACAAAAGCTACCATATTCACAACTACAGATGCGGTTGGCAAACAAACTACATACATATACCTATTTGGGATTAGATGCAAACAAACAGTGCTTCGTAGATCTGCATAGTCTCTTTCATGAATTTCCTTCAAGCACGGACCATCTGCACGTTATGGAAACACATTTATAAACCAAAAGCAAATAAAATGGAGGCATGAGCAATTTTCATACGGACGCTAGAAGAATGTACGTGTCCTCTCAGAAAAGGGTAGGATGAACAAAACCAAGAGCAGCCAGGAAGCCACCTACTAAAAGATGGATAAGGGAAGTGGGTCATATATGCGTGAAACATTCAAAGATCCTACATCGAAAATGCTAAAACAGTCCTCGCTGTCACATTCAATCCGCAACTCTCGTATAAAAGTTTGGTCAAGTCAATCCGACTATGTCAGCGCACAAATATTTTAGTCTTTTCATCCGAATAATTAACTGTGTTACTAATTTTTCAAGGAACCAATACATGGTATCAACATATCAAAAAGGGAACTTATCCAAGAAGAAAATAAATGGGGAGAAAAAAACAAAATGAAAACAAGGAACATCTGGCCACATACAACATACCTGAAGAATATTAAGAAACTGAGGATGTATACAAGTATATAACACATGGGTTTACTTCCGAAATACACACAACATCATGAACAATAGGTTTGTACGAAAAAGGTGAGATAATGATGTTATCAGAGTCGTCAGACGTTACCCGATGCAACTAAAACCCTCAACTGAGCTTATCAAGCAGCTCAACTGACTGAAATACAAAATGACCAATAAAAGTGAGAATCAGTTAGACAGACTTTACCATTGCTGGCGTGTTTCTTCCTTTGAGTGTCTTCATTGCTGCTTCTGCAAAAGCTTGAGCTGCTTCTGCATCAGCTTCCGCTGCTTCTGCCTCCCTTGCTGCCTCTTCAGCTTCTGCTATTGCAGCTTCTGCCTCCGCAACTGCTTGAGCAGCAGCTGCAGCAGCCTCTTGAGGGGTCATACTCCTCATCTTAGCCAATTCTACATCAATCTGGCTTTTAGTTAGGATATTCATGTCATCCTTGTCCATCTTTGGAGAAGTCCGCTGCCTTCCCTCTGGGAGTAATATGGGTGGGTTTCTTCTTTTATCTGATAATGACGAAGGTGGTGGTGCTATCCTGTACTTTCGTTTCGTCTGTGCAAGGAGGGGAAAAAATAAAAAAACAAAACAAAAAAAGCCGAACACTCCTCAGCCCCCTAAGGCCATCTATGTTGGACAGAATATCTCAACTAATGACATTTTCTGTCATTGATACTTTTAAAATGCCCCCTCATTGTTACTTTGAAATGCAAAAGCTGGAAAAATGATTCATACTTGATACAATTGAATTTTTCTTCATCCAATCTAGATCTGTAGATTTGCATTCTAAGTCAGCATTCTATAAGTACTTCATTAGTCAAAATAGCTTAACTGCGTATATATTGGCTCAATTAGCTTTCCTTGCATCCAGGTAACATTAGCAGCATTCGCCAATAAATTCCGAAAACATAGTACTCAAGTAGGCGCCATGCCATTACCTTCATCAACTTCCCATTAGAAGTCAGAAACTTCAATTTGGAAGACAATAAGCGATTAAAGTTTGGAGGTGCCCAGTATTGTTCCTACAAGTACAAAGCAAAAAAGCATAACATCATACCTCCAAAAGAAGGCAACAGACAGAAGTGAAGGTCAAAACATGCTATTATATTGTTTAGTATACAATTAAACTGCACCCAAAAATGGGGCACACGCACAACCCGATTCGTACTGCATACATAAACAATCTGAAGCCCTACGATCCTCTTGCATTCTACAGGGAAATCACCAAAGAGTTCCAGAAAGGGACATGGAGAAAATGAAAAGCTCTATAAACCAAAAAATACCACAGAAGTTCCTTTCTAGCAATGAAGGGGACACTGCACCCTTTCAAAAATCCTATTTCTCTCCCACGCAGAGCACCACATCAAAACTGACAGAGCAGCCTTTTAAGCACTCCTATTACCCTCCCGAGGACTAACCATTTCCTAATCTGACCTGGGCGGCTGGGCCTCATCCACTCATACGTACACTACCATATCATGTAACATGTTACCGAAGAAGTTGGTTTTGACTGTTTCTACTTCATTCCTGCACAAGCAACACCAATCAACAGGATTTTCCCCAAGCCCTCGAATTATAGATCAACCATCATCAAGGACCGGAGAGTCAAGATTGCTACACGGGCTGCTCACAATGGAAAAAGGCCAGCTTGGAGAGAGCCATGATCTCAATGAGGTGAATCAAACTCCTAGGAAGGAAAATTTCTTTCTATTCAAAGCATTTGAACAATTCAACTAATCGACAAGCCGCCAATTGTAGTTTTTATAAGATTCAAACTAGAAGGGTTAACAAATAGGACAATGTTAACTCGTGGGGCCAAGTCTTTAGTCATGATTACATTTATTTCATCCTACCAAAGATAACTTTCTTCGGAAAAAAATATGTGCCACCACCAACAATTTCTATTTTATTTCCTTCTATTTTCAAGAGTCATGCTACCATCAATATCTAAGTGTACTATCATACCAGTATACACACACAGGTTGGCAGCTAATAAATGTTACTATTACAACGGTAAAGTAAAAATATGGCTCAGACATAGGTTGACAGCTATTAAATGTTATTGTTGTAATGATTAGGTGAATTAACCGTATAATGACGGCATCCTTACCTTTTACAAGAGACATTTTAAGAACCCATTTAATACACTTGAGACAATACGACAATTAATAGGGTAGTCGTTAATCAGGTAAATTTTTCCGTACTTGAGGTGATTGTAAAATGATATACAGCCTTATTCAAACTTTGTCCCTCATTTCTGCTTAAAGACACTTCATTTTTTCCACTTTCAGCAATTGAGGGGATGGCCAATATGTGATTTGGGTGGCTTGATGGTCATCTCCTTTAGCATTCAAGTATCACAGAATTGACCTATTGAATGGAAGCAACTAGTCCATCGTCTTTCTCTGTTCAAAAATATTACACTCATCCTGGCAACCTATTATACTATAATCTATGCAGTCAGATGTGTCTGAGGCTCTCTGGTAATGGAAGATGTTACAACAGGATTTAATCATTCATGAAGGTATTTGTCGAAGTAGATGAAAATAACATTTGAAGGCAATCAAGGTTTAGACTAGTCATCTTTGTAACGATAACATATGTTGCCAACATATCGTAATGAATACTCCTCAAAGGATAAACAAGTTTGTCCTATAAGAGTGACAACCTCAACTCTTTATTTGCACAGATGTGGACTTGTCCCTTTTACACCATTGGCATCGAGATTGGGGCTTGCCCGGGTTGTGAATATCATTCCGTACCGGTTTGAGAGGAAAACGGTATTGTAACCTCTAACACGGTCCCGGCTCCAATACCAGGCCTTACCGGACAATACCGGAAATACCACCGAGATGACGTTACTGGGAATTTCCTCTGAAATTTTGCTGGGTAACCTTAGAGCTTAGATCTGAAACAAAAATGAAGAAATTGGAAGGAAATAGAGAGACGGAGCAAATCTGGTCTCCGACCAACCTCCAGCGAAAGATCTCACGAGCTCCAACCAACCTCTGGCGAAAGATCTCACGAGCACCGAACAACCTCTCCACGTCTTGATGTTCTCCTCCTTCACCCCTCTTCAAACTGGTTCTAACATCTTCTTCTTTGGGTTGGTTTTGGTTGCTCCAAAAAGAAGACAGTAAAATGGTTTTGAGAGTAATGGTTTTGCGAATCTCGAGGTTGAACAGAATAAATCACAGCATTTATGTCTTTAAGAGTAATGGTTCTGATAACATTTTTTTCTATTGTGAGTCTTTCACAGCTGTCCACTATATGGCAGAATAAATCACAGCCTTTGATCACTGTGAATAAAAATCTAATGGTGCAAAATAAAGGAAACTAAGAAAATCTGAGCTTATTTTTGTCTAATGAAAGTTCATATGGAGACTTTTTTGGTTAAAAACTATATATTATGGTAGTAGCGCTAAATCCAAAACAGTAACTGGTATTTGACCGGTACTGGTACATACCGTACCGGTAGAAAAACCGGTACCTAGGCCGATACGGTATTCAGAATCTTGGGGCTTGCACAAGCATTCCAGAGGAACAAAAATTCGGTCAAAATTCCAACATTTGTGCACAATAACTGAGTGGAGAACTTCGAAAATGTAATCCTACCATACAAGAGGGCTTTCTGCATTATACAATCCTTTTGATAACCGACACTGCAGTATTGCTCCTGTAACACCCCATCCCACATCGGAAGTCTACATGGATGATCTTGGGCATATAACAAACCTTGTGGGCTACTACTAGTACCTTGGGCTTAAGCTTTTGGGCCATGTGGTGTGGCTTGTGGATCAAAATCAAGGTACTAGACCAATGGTTTGCCTGGGGCGTTATAGCTCCTACAAATCTACTATTAGATAGTGACCATCATTAATGAGAAATATATTAATTGCACAAATGAGTTCTGGACTTAACTGTTGAAACTAAATAGCCTACATTCAAAATTTCAGTTGTGATGTCATCCATAGGTGTCCACACTCCATACATCAACTCATTGTTCATTGTTGGCATTGCACTTATGGAGGCCAGATTAGGTTTGTTGTTAGTATGTAAACCAAAGGGATAAAACTAGAAAGTAAGATTCTTGCAACCAATAGAAGGTAGAAGTACCTCTATATATGTCGCTATTGTTGTCTTATTAGAACCACCAGGCTCCTTTAAGTTGCTTATAGCCTCCATGATAAGATTGTCCAACCTATAAAAACGAGAAAGAATCACAAATCAATTTTTGCAACCATTTTATAGAATAAGGCGGCAAGAAATTATCATAATGGTGACTTTAAGAACCATCAAGCCTTCGGAGAAATGAGAAACATCTCAGCATCCACGAGTTCAACTATCAAGAGACTATACTGAAACATACAAACAAGCACTTAACAAGTTTTTTTTTTTGATAGGCAGCACTTTACAAGTTAAAGTACAGTAACTCGTCCTTTCCTCTCAACAGAGTGGTTACTACCACTTATGTCGCCATTTAGCATGAGAAAGATAAAACCTGGTCATTTGTTTTCATACAACGTAGAACTCCATGGATCACCGTTAGTAACACTGGATTCATCAATCATGATTACCAAAATTACCTTTACATTTCCTCTACGTTGAAGGCCCAGTACTTGTGTGATCTATTTAGACTCTATGTTATAGGTTCACTATTAAAAGCAAGAACTCAAACACAAGATTCTATGCATCAAAAATGCAAAATAATACCAGAACCAAACTGCTGTCAGTAATGCAAACTTGTTGGATTCTTTATGCAATGGTCTAACTAGCAGAACAATATTGCAATTGATATCGGGAATCTTAAGCGGAATAAAGATGAGATACTAGGTCCCCATGATTCCCGTGTTTGGAATAGATCCTCAACTAGTTACTCAAACTGGAATCCTGTTCCCAGTCGAAGCAAGAATCTGATACTGACTCCCCCATGGATTCTTACATTGATTGGAAAATATGCACCAGTTAAGAGTTAAAAGGGGACCCACAATCTTTCAGTTGTTATTGTCTTCCCTTCAAGATTCCAACCCAAATGTTTCAATAGCATTGACAAATGGAATTTCTAATAATGAGATTCCCATTCTTTCTTATTGATTCCTGAAATTCGAAACACAGCCTTAAGTTATATCAACAATTTTTTATCTGGTTTCTAAACAATCATAGAAACATATAAAAAAAAAAAAAAACCATCATGAATGACAATTTTATGGAAATAGCAGAATGCTGCCTCAGAAAGAAAAAAAAAAAGTATAACCTTATGATTGATCTCTTTGAAACACCAATCTCTGGAGAACCACTAGAAACTGCAAGAGGCTTCACATCAACAATTTCTTCATCACTTTGAACTACCGTACTTAGGGCCATGGAGTTCTCATCCTGTTTAGAGACAGGTTGCCTTCTTTTAAGGGATGACCTAGCCTTCTCTCTAGAGCCCCATCCATTTGCCATCACACTCATGTTTCTCCATTTGTCCTAATCCACATCAGAAAACATAATGGTACAGTGTACACAAAAATATAGGCATCTAAACAGCCCTCATCTAGGCTCGCTAAAAAACTGATTCGTATGAAGAAACCACACCCTTAAAAATCGAAGTTGTTCAGATTAAGATATACCTTAAGATCTACATTTGAACGTAAGTACAAGACACCACTAAATTCTGGATCTTTAAGTATTGTACGCCACTTGCCAGCACCATGCTTAACGATGCCAGCTCTTAGAGCTGCTTCTTCTTCTGGTGTCCATTTTTGTTTCGGAGCACCCATCAAGGATAGCACAGACTCTCAGAAGAACCTACAAATAAAACAAGGGCACTATATTCAGCACATGCGATTAGAAAGATAACTAAACAAGATATAACACCTGTAACAAGGTTACTAAGCTTCTATGTACCAAGCAAAGTCTAAATAATTCGACATAATCAAGATCAAGCCCAAAACACAGAGCATGTTCCAATTGTCCACATCAGAATGGTATATATTGTCCGTGCAATTTCGTAAAAAGTTAAGCATGTGCGACGGAGTTGCAACTCGCATGTAAGAGGAGCATTAGCTTGATATATGGGTTTCCTAACAACTCATGAGTTGGTTTGGATGCTAAACAAGTTCATACAATTCTTTGCAATATTTTGGGACCTTGAACCCCAATGCCACTAGGACTAGTTGGCTAGTTGCCAACACGAATCCTAGCGCACTAGTAGCAACATAACCTAAAACAACCCAATAAGGAACAATAAAATGTAATCACAGCATCAGTGAGACATATGTGCCTTTTTGGCGTCAGAATCTGTGACTATCTAATACCTTTCTTATATTTAAAGTGTTGCAAGAAGCAAAGTTAATCTACCAGTTTCTATAGTCTAGGAGTGCAGTGGTGATATAGAAACATTTTTTAGTTCGCATCCTAATACTTCGCTTCCCCGGATTACGAAAACAAAGAAAAAATGCGAGATTTCGTTCAGTCCATTTTAACTTCAGTGGAAAGTGATTTCAAAACCTGAAAAGCTCATCTAGACAGCGAATCATCGCGTAAACTCAGATTAGCACTACTAATTTTTGCTCCTCGCGTAAGTCTTTAAGCTGAGAAAAGAAAATACTGTATAAAAGAGAAAAGAAAACGATATTCAGTTCATTTTGTCTTCGGTTGAACACGGCAATCAAAATTGAAAAGATGCAAGTAGCTGCAGAATTATCTGAACTGAGTGCAATCATTTTATTTTCTCCAAAACTCAATCATAACACGAAAACTAAAGTTCACTTTCCGTCCCTTTTTTTCCTGCAAATATCCTCATAAACCAAACACGTGAAAAGCTTTTGAATTTAACTAGGGCTTTCGACAATATACTAACGGGGCGACCACTTCACAAGAAAAACGATCCAGCTAAATAGCGCTCCTAAACCACTGCACTACGATGATTATATAGGCAGGTACAATAAAAGAAAACAGCAGGTAAATACAAACTAATTAGCCAGAAATCGAAACCCTAACTAAATCGTATTAACAGCAGAATTGGTTTGTAGGAATCAGAAACAGATAGATGATTTGAAAATGGCTTAGATAGAGCTAAATTCAATCAAAAACATGGCGAGGAATTACCAGAGAGAGGCGCCTGAATTGAAGATCGACGAATTTGAAGACTCTGTCCCGTCTCTCTCTCTCTCTCTCTCTCTCTCTCTCCCCCTCCCTCCTCGCGCTCTGTGTGTGTATGTGCATATATGAAGATTGTGTACGTATCGGTGCGTATTTCTCTCTCTGTACGGTGGGAGGAAGAGATACATATTTTTTGGGATATGTTTATTTTTGGAATTTGGTGAGATGGATTTTCGGAGGCAGATTCATCTGGGTAGTGGCTTGTTACACTTTTTCAAATAAGTATTTAAAAAATAAAGAAAAATGATAGCTAAAGATGTATTTTGATAATTAATACTCGTCAAGAATATGCTGATAGCGGATATTAATTATCAAAATGCGTCATGAGCTGTCATTTTCCTAAAAAATAAGGACCTATTTTCAAGTTTAATAATTAAAAATATTGGGTTATGAAAATAATTTTTCGATTTTTTCGCAGGATTTAATAGATCTCATCGAAATCTATCAATTAAGATACATATTGCATTTTTTTTTATTTCAATAAGCATACTATTTTTAAGCTTGAAAATTACAAATAAATACTTATTTTTTAAGGGACAAAACTGGAATGCCACCTAAGCGTTTGAGAACAATTTATTCGCGATCGTACACTCTTAGCGAGTTGCGGCTACAAAAATTATGAGACGGTGTTCAAAAATTTCTACGGCCTCTAGAAATCACAACTATTATATATACACACATACAAATTATTTATTACTTCGTGTTGTATACATTTGATTGATTTTTGGGTTGGATGTTCAAATGTTTTTGGTAGGGTCTTCAAATAAATGGAGTGTTCAAATGACCACCACTGCTCTTGGCGAGAGTATGCTTATTTTGAGTTCGACTTTAATTATTCATAAAAACATTCATTCTATTTAGATTCAGTTGTTAGGGGCCCGATGCAAAATCCACCACAATCAGATATCCGTGCTTATTCTTTGGATTTATTATTTCCCTTCAAAATTCTTGACCAAAATATTGAATTTTAGATTAAACGATATTTGATTGAGCTGAATTTTGCATAGTCGCCTACAAATAATCTCTGAAGAAGACTAATGGTTCCGATCATCTAAATGTACTCGAAATGAGTATACCCTCGCGAGGTTGAACAAAAATATTCATGTAACACGGGATTTAAGTCATCTTTAATTTCAGTTTATGTAAATGATTCGTACATATTCATAATTTCAAAAACAAACCCCAACTTGGGGAGGACGGTTCTTCAGTCCACCAGAGGCTTCTCAACTGGGCGGCTGAAAATTCGAATATCAAAACCTACTCTCCAGATTATGGCCCGTTCAAGTAAAAATAAAAAATCACTTCAAAAACTAAAAATAAAAAATCTGACCCAAAAGTGTAGATGACTCACTAACAAATTCGGCTTTTTGAATATAAAATAATTAGAGGAAAATCATTTTGTTCTTCCCTTCTTTTTTTTCAATCAACATGTTCAGTCATGTTCTTTCCTGTTTTTCAATCAACATATTCTTTCATCTTTGTTTTGGATCTGATCTTGTGATTGTATGGTTTTGAACCAGGTCCAAGTCCTTTTTTAGCCAGTTCAGACTTCTTCATTTGTGGTATGTAGTAGACGGTATGTGAATGGTCCGATGATGCAGATTCATGTCGTTTGGCTCAAATTTGTCTTGGCATGCGTTTCTTACTGTATCTGGCATGCACCTTCGTATTTGGTTACATCAATGAAGATATCTTCCTTCGCCGAAAAAGAAAATGTCATGACACGTTTGGATTATACGCAAGCCAGTGTTGGTTAGAAAAACCAAGGCCTAGCAAGGAAGGAGGTGAGACCTCTTTGAGCCTGGGGCAATGCTGCAGCGGTGAGGGGTGTCAAAATTGCTAAACTGATGAGAAAACCGAACAACCAGAACAGCATGGTGGTTGTAATGCTGGGATGAAATCTGAACTTCATAACAGATACGGATGTTTACCTAATACATGAAGGCGAACGAAAGGAAATTTTCAGAATAACCGTTGAACTTTTCAATAGGGTGTAACGCTGATGAAAAAGTTTCCATTGCTTCTAAGAGCAATACTTGGAATGCAACTCGAGGAAACGACTCTACCAATGCGCATCCGAAGTGCTTTCTAACTCCTTGCCAAAAAATAACAGCAAAATCATACTCGAAGCAAAAGGCAATTCCAAACACAAGGAATCATTCACCACTGCCCTGTGCCCATGTCCACCGATTTTTTCTTAATTTATAAAAGGCAACTTTGTACCAAGAAATAGGCAAATATTATCTTCTCCAGCTTTCTATGACCAGAAAGCTAACCGTGTACAGCCATCAAGGGTTATAAATAAAACACAATAAAGCATAAATCGAAAAGCTAGATGCCGTCCAATGCAACATCCACATAAGAAAAATGAAATCTCCCACAATTTACACATCCGCTTATGATCATGAAACCGGATACTTTTAATCCAAAGAAGAAATCCCAGAAGATTACATGGTCTATTATCAAAATAAAAGTCAAATTCGTAAATAAAATGTAAAATAGACAACAACGCTTGAAAAGCTCAAAGAGAGGACTAGGTTCTTGGATGCATGTTGAATCAACTGACCAGCTCGCACCATACTAGGCAGACTAGAAGCATGCCTCAAGTAGGCAGCAACAGCACAGAGCAGCCAAACTGCACAGGTTTCCGAAATTGAATCAAAATATGATCGTAGAACTTGTCCATCAGCATATACAGCAAGCAGAAACAAATAGTACATGTAAAATGTGTCCTTGTGTTATAATTACACTACTCTTTCAAGAATTGCATAACACGGGTTTTATCCTTCGAACCATGACTAAAAGTGTCCTGACCGGCTCACCGTGTCAAACACGTAGAAAGACGTTTGACTTCGAACCCAACCAATCTAAGACTTGTAGTTCACAACCAGTAAGGGTCGGCCGTATGAATTTCTTTGGCCATTCTACCCTGTCGAAAGGTAATATATACTGTATTGATTTGAGTGCTATTCCTACCACAATCTGTAATAACAATCTAATCAATGTTGCTTATTAAAATGTAGATGCAGACTCAATTGGCCTTCCAGGTTTTATCTACACAGCCAAAATAAACAATGACCCACCAAATTGACAGCTGCGACCTGGTCAGCTGGATGTGAACAAAGCACATGGTTTGTTTAACAATTCAGACGGACCCTTCTGTTTCGCAACTGTCTATATTTAATATCGACACAAGTATAATAAAATTCATGGGAATTACAGGAATGACAAGTTGTCTGTTCTTCAAAAGCCGGTGCGCTGCACAGTAATTCGAGAGAGCAAGATTGTGTTTGCATGGGTTTTTGAAATTTTTTGAGTTTGATTTTTGACGTAATGAGTGGAGAGAAATAGAGAGAGAAATGAGAATAATAATTAGAAAGTGGAGATAGAAATGAGAGTAATGATTAGAAATAGGGATAATGAGTGTTTTTTGAGTTGAAATTTTTTTTTCAAATAGCAAATCAAACAAAGCATAAATTTGTTCATCCACCCACAACGCAAGTGAACATTACCCGTTCTATGTGGCAGCCCACACCAAGTTCCACATCAATTATCGGATCCGGTCATATTCTAGGACGTGGTTTTCTAGCCAATTTACAAAAATCAACTCATTTGGATATTCACGTTCTAAAACTTTGAACTACAAGTGTTATTTGATCAAGTACGTACGGAAAAGGGCTGAGCTAATCTATCGTTTTTATGGGTCAAACGGAAATTTTGAGCTAATTTATCTATGAGTCCTTCTACCACCACACCCACTTACACACTCATTCACACACCCACACTCACAACAAGGGTGGAGCCCGCACACACTACACATCCAGTGTGTGTGGGCCCCACCCTTATTGTGAGTGTGGGTGTGTGAATGGGTGTGTAAATGGGTGTGGTGTTAGAATTCCATTTATTATCCCAAAAAACCCTCACCCAGAACACAAACCGGACAAAGCCCATGGACTATATAGGTAGGACCCAGTGTGGGGTCCCTATAATGTAAATAACGTTCACCCCATACTTTAGGATGCGTGGAAAAATTTGCATCCCTTGTCAAGTGAGTTATTATAGGGACCAACCACTACAACAATATGACAGGAATACCCTCCAAAACACTGTTATTCGAAGGGTAATTTCGTAAACCGGCCCAAAAAGCTCTTAACAGTACCGCGGGACTCCGTGAGGCGCATCTCTTTCCAGTTTCCACCATCGCCTCTGAAAGTGACCCAATACCAGTTGCCGACCCACCACGCAACGACCCAAATCCCCAATCGGGTTGACCCCTCGCAGACTCGGCTACACAACTCAGATCTGTTGATCTGAATCAGATATGAATCAACATGTTCTTGGGTAGTTGGATCTAAACCCATTATTTATATTCAGTTTTTTTAATTGACGTACGCTTAATTACATTACTTTAAAAAAACATATATATGAATGAGCATGCAATATACCCCGAGACATAAAGCAGAGAGAGAGAGAGAGAGAGAGAGAGAGAGAGAGAGAGAGAGAGAGAGAGAGATTAGAGAGAGAAAGTGAAGGGGGAGGGGGTGCGTACCAGCCTTCCATCAAACCAGTGTTGTTGCTTTGCTGTTGTTGAGGGGGAGGCTGGGCATACTGAGGGGCATATTGGGGAGGGTACCCTCCCTGAGGTGGATACCCTTGAGGAGGGTAGCCTGGCTGTGGATACCCCTGTGGAGGGTAGCCCGGTGGAGGATAAGCATCCTTAGGATACCCTTCTGGAGGATAACCTACACCCACAAACAAAAACCATAAAAAAAAAATTAATACAAAATCAACAATACAACGCTTGAAAACCCATAATCGAACCAGATCCAATCAACCCATTAGCCAAACTTCAATCTAAAATAATAATAAAAAAAATTTAAGGAAAGATGTAAGAATGAATTAAGGAGTTACCTTGGGGAGGGGGGACGCCAACGGGGGGTTGTTGCTGGTTGTAGTAACTCATGTTCTTGATGTGGGTTCGGCTATCTCACCCCTCCTGGGTTAAATTCTACCCAGAAAAAGAAAGATCCGTAATGGAGGAAAACCAGCGCAACACAAGAAAGAGAAAATTGTGGCGTTTTATAGGCTGTATATGTATGTTGTCTGCTTGCTCGCTTGGCTGGCCAATGAGAAGAAGGTGGGGACCAGGGGAGGGTTTTTCACCTTTATAAATACCAACGGCGAAGGTTTCTATATTTACTGGACTACTTTAGAACGCTTTAGATTTTGGATACTCGATGGAGAAGGCCCGCTTTGTTGCGAGTGGTGCGGAGGATATGGTATCGTGTTTCATGTGTTGAGGGGGTTGACTACGCGTACAGTACGCGTGAACTTTAGAAAAATAAAAGCACCATCCTTCCCAAGGTAGGAATTGGATTTGGGGCCTAAATTGTTGCAAAGGTTGCCCGAAACTAAAATGCACTAACGAAGCTCATGTTTTTACGTATTTCTTACATATTTGGAGTAGTTTAACATGCGTCACGAGAGAAGTGGTCTATTGTGCTAGTATATATAAAGTGCTAATTATTTTGAGAAAATGACTTGATTGTTATCTATAGTACATTTTATTTAGCGAAAACATGTCGTATATTTTTATCGGAAAAAAGTTTTAATTTTGTTTTTTTAAGGAATAACAAAAACTCATACAATATAGATTAAAAGGTTAGTAAGTTAATAGATGTCAAATCTCAAACGAAGAAACCTGGTGAACTTGGAATATGCATCGAACCAACTAGGTCAACTTACAATTTATTTAAAAGATTTGTTTCTTGTAATTTGAAAAATGATTTTTTTATAGGTACTTGTATTTTACTAAATCCTCCCTTGTCGCACTCAGCCCAGGTTTATATTTTTCGCCAATGTTGACTTCAAAAATATTTGGTATGGTGTTCTTAATCCAATGAAATTCTGTTTAAAAAAAAAGGGTGTTCTTAATCCCTGCTAACTCTAGTTCAACAAGACATACTAGACCAAGCAACAAAATATAATACAGTATTATAATTGTTGTTGATTTGTATATTTAGAAACTGTTGCATAATTAAATATTGCCAGATCCCACATCCTAGAGAAAAGGAAAATGGACGAGGTTGTCGTGCTTGAACGGGTCCTGCATGAGACTAGCTTGAGGAGTTTGATATGTTTAAGTAGGTACTTATCTCACTTTGGTTCGTAGGTGGAAGTGATGGACTATGGAACTCAATGAGGAAATTTTTTTTTCCATCAGCAAAAGTAACATTTTAGTAGGGATAGAGAAAAAGATTCCAACCAACGAGGATGTTGTGATCTTAAATGGAGAAGATTGTTAGATCCCACATCGTGGAGGAAAGAAAAACGGGTTTAGTATATTACGAAATATGACCAGCTAGTGAATAACTCAAGATTAACCTTTTGAGTCGCGTGTTTAAGCGAAGAGTTTAGCATATGACCAGCTACTTAACTAACTAGACAGTTAAAAAAAGAAAAAGAAATAGTGGAATATTAATTCATCAAAAGAAATTCCACTTGAAAATAATCAATATTTTACACAGTGAAAACTAGAAATCAGTAGTTAAGAAATACTGCAATGATATTTTTTCTCATTCTCACCATCTCTCATTATTTTTTTAATTTCACTGCGGATAGTTGTGGGGTTCAGTGGGTTGCTAGGTGTTCAAATGATAGTTGATATATTTGTAGCTCTCTCAAGTTGATGAGTGTTCAAAGTTTAAACTTTGTAGGGTTGGATGTTCAAATTAGAGGTAGAATGAAAATACATGTTGCTCAATGTACCCTAGAAAATTTCTTAGGTGTTCAACCGAATACCCTTTCTACAACGTTCAGCCGTCCTTGATTTTCACTATCAATCCTAAAGGTGGCAATCCAAACCCATATTTCTTAACCCGCCCAAATCCGCCCACATATAACTCAACCCAATCTGCCCATATTATGTAATGGGTTAATATGGGTTGAACCCATATCAACCCATATTTATATGGGTTTAGATGGGTTGAAAGTGGGTTAAATATGGGTTAGAATTAAAAATGACCCAACACCTCTTTCTCTCTCTTAGCCCATGCTCTCTCCCCGTCGTCTTTCTCTGGTACACCTCTTCCTCTCTTTTTTGTTTTTCATTGTGTGAACGGTTATTAAAGTCAATCCTACTCCATTTCAATTCCTCTCTCTCTGATTCAATCCTGACTGTAGGGATTATAATTGCTATGAAGATGTTTTCAAAAATATTTTGACGCTCTTGCTATCGGTCTTGCTCATGCCTTATGTGACTATTCCAACCTCATTTGCATTTGCATTCACCAAGTCAAACATGTTCTACACCACAATTTTGTATTATATAAGCAAAATATAACTCATGCTTGATTAATCACATTAATTACAATAATAATGGTAGTTGGCATGTTCTACACCTGCAATTTGTATTATATTAAGCAAAATAACTCAGGTTTGATTTAATCACATCAATAATGTTAGTTGACCTGATTTTTATAGTGTCCAAGAGGTGGAAGTGGTGTTGGTTTGTTGTTTTGAGGAGTAAGGTGATATCTGGTGTATATGCCGTGTCTCACCAAATTTTTGGGGGCGGGGAACGGCTCTTTTCTTAGCTCCAAAGCAAACTAGTAAAGCCCCTCCTGAAGTTGTATCTTACGACCTTTGTGCTTTGTTTTTTTCATAACAAGATGTCCAAGGCCAATTTACGCGCATCTTAACTAATTTCGGAGCTCTGATTTAACGACCAGGCATACCCTCCAGTATCCCCAAGATTTGAAATGTTTGACTTTCGTGAGATTCGAATACACGACCTCATAAAAAACAAACGCTTATTTGTTTGCTCATACCCACTTGGCCAAACCACTTGAGGTCATTTGTGCTTTGTTTGGTTCCAAGATTTATTCAGATATGGAAACTAGAGGAGGAGACTGGAGAGAAATTAAAAACTGGACGTACACTTTTTTTTTCCTTATTCTTTTAGTGAGGAACAACAGATATAAAAGTGGATTACGTGTGGTGGCGACTCAAGGAATTTTGATTAGTAGTGTCATTCAATAATTTTATGTAAAGTCACAATTAAAGCTGAGTTTCCTGAGAAAATCCAACTTGGCCTTTTGTTTAGCCTTTATTCAATTTTTTTTGTTTGCATTTGTTAATTTTGTGAATTATAATCCATCTCGATGAGAAGAATCAGAAACGTAAAAATTATAGCCGATATCCTACGAAGACAATGTCAACAATACTAATGTATTCTCTGAAGTATAGCTTACCTAATGTGTAGTATATACCAAACGGTAGATAGTCTGCTTAAATAAAGATTAAGTTAGCTCAACCCACGCTTACTAGTCAATTCAAATAAAATAATATCGACCAAAATAACAATTATTTTTATAACCCCTTTTTAGAATTAACCAGTGGAGTATTTTAATGAATGAATGACAAACGTTGTGTTTGGTTGCCCTTTCTGAGAGTTACTCTTAACTCTCGGCACAGTTTTCAATAAATCTTTCTCTCTATCTCTCTCTACTCATTACCCCTCCAATTTTCAAAAATTACTTTCTAAAAGCTCAACCAAAGAAACCTGGATTGACCGGACCTAATCTAGATACCTATTACCTAATGATGGGCTTCAAAAAACCAGGGGCCCAATCAATGGCATCAAGAAAGTCCAATTCGAAACAGGGCCAAGAATTGAGCCCAATGGAGTTAGGTTAACCACGAGACTTGGGCCGGGCTTTTATTGGTCATAAGATTTATGGCCAACAAATTAATACCCATGAAAATCACAAAGCCAGAACTTATCTACTTCATCCGTCCCAAACTGTTTGTTCTGTACAAAAAACTAAACTTAGGGAAAATGACGGCCAATGACGTATTTTGATAATTAATACCTACCAATGATATTTTCATCATTAACAATTTCTCTAAATATGTTTTTGACGGGTATTAATTATCAAAATACGTCATGGGCCGTTATTTTCCCTCAACTTGTATATATAAAAGAGTACATGCAATTAATGCATGTCTTCGCATCAAGTTTAATGAAATATTCATGTCTTTGAAGCTACTTTCAACCACTTATGAGGGTTAATCATGTTGTCTATTGACAAGGAGTCCAATTAAAGTCAAGGTCAAAGCCGCAAATGAATTAATTGGTCCCGTAAGAGTTGATGGTTTATAATAGGTTTCGAACTTGAAACTTTTAGAGGGAGCAAATTCTTAAGTCGCAAGCCTTGTTCACCAGGCTAAACGGGGGGTTTATTTGGCTCGTATATGGAGTAGTTGGGTAAGAAATCAAGAATGCGAATTTCCCTGAGCATCATCACATACCATTTTTCTTCTTTATGGCTGTGAGCCTGTGATGGTGAGGCGTGCAAGAAAATACACAGCGTTGAATGGTATAGAAGCGAGTTTAAATACAAATCCCTGAAGCGTGAAAGGCAGGCTTGATGACACTTACCTTTTCGCATTCGTGTGAGAAGTTTTTGGGTGCCGGGACCACACACGTGGTACTCGTCGATGATCTCATCCATTTAAACATGTCTGGATTTTAGAGAGAGAGAAAGAGGAGAGAGAGAGTGGTGGGGCGAGGTGAGAAAGAGAACAAATCTGGGCCGTCCAACATATGTTTGAATGGTTGGGATTGGCAACGCATACCGCCACGTGGTACCTGCTCGTCACCCAAAAATTTCTCTATGGTCACATAATGGATATTGCACGGTGGAAGGTATGAATAGGAATATTTGTACGGTTTGAGTTAATGTGTCATTACTGAGAAATACTCCGTAATTAGTATTTGATTGCTTATAATTTTTGGGCAACCGCCCACCGGGATTACATTTTGATTTTAATTTTTATATGTAATTCAAGCTAAAACACCAACGTAACCTTAAATTTCTTTTTTTTGCTTTTGACTTGTATATCCTTTATTTTTTTATGACTAAATACAGTAGTAAGTAAACAATCAAGCTTGAAGTCGCCTTTGGGCCTTTTATTCTAGTAAAAAAAAAAAACTTGAAATCGGGCTTGGCAACTCAAGTATCGGGAAAGACACTGAACACAAATACACAATGTGTGAAAATCAATGAGTGCAAATTTGTTCATCCGTTCATTAAGTAGGTGAACATTATCCACTCCGCATGGGGCTCACATTGAATTTCACTCCATTGATTAAAATCATTCAGTTTATATGTCTTGATTTCTCATGTAATCTTGTGAAAAATCAACTGAATTGAATGTATGTGAGTGTTTAATTTAAACACTTTAATTAAATTCTTGGACTAACATTACGCACTCAAATAATAAATTAAAACTAGTACCATTAATTGATCACCTATGCCTATAATATTGGATAAATATGATTTTTTTCGCAATTTTTTTGTAAGAAATAAATACCTACAAAACAAAAATAAATACTTTCACCGAGTTTTGAGTAGCTAGGTAGGCGTACAAATTTGCAGTCAAAATAAAGTTTGACTAAAATCGTCTTGCTTAAACTTGCACTACAGGAGAAATAAACATTCTCTGAATTAATGACAAAAGTCCTACAATTCCAAGGGCATAAGACAACCACCCTCCAACAAAAAAAGCTGAACAAATGATGTTTTACTGTTTCATTACCCTGCTTCTCTCCACTGTCCGCTTAAAATCAAAATTTACCATGACAATAGTACTAATCAACAGAGAGAGAGAGAGAGAGAGAGAGAGAGAGAGAGAGAGAGA
>BPLS01000417.1:337029-350865 GCA_019656275.1 Rhododendron kiyosumense | reverse complement strand
TATTATATACGTGAGTAAATAATATTACTCTTATTTTTTTACTCTTAATTTTTTACTCTTATTAAAATTTTATAATTCTTTTATGTTATTGAATTTATTAATTTTGTATTTATTTATATCTTTTAGCTATTTTATTTCTATAACTTATTCAGATTTCCTTTTATCTTCTTATTTTCAACTATGACCACTCATTTAGATTTTCTTTTTATCTTCAATTACAGCCACACATTCAGATTTTTTTGTTATCTTCTTATCTTTAACTACAATCATTCATCCATCACCATTTATCTTTATATACCAGCATCATCCTTCCAAAATCACCATCTGCTTCCCATTATCACCCTCTCCCTGCTTATCCCTCCAACAACACCATCTTTCCATCATCTATCTCTCTCTCCCTTCCTCTGTCATTGCTCCTCCCTTCTTTTTCACACTGATTTCATAAAACGTAGAATATTATGGATAACTACAACTTGTCATTTTCAGATAGTTGGTCCGTTGAGAATGATGTTCCTAGTGGGGAGGGCATCTCCCATAATTTTCGTGATTATACACCCGAATTCACAACTGACGAGGTTAGTTATTACCGTTATTCTTATGCATATTAATTTAATTTTTTATGATTGTTCTTATGCATATTAGACTGGATCATGTTGCACTTATACATATTCTTTTTCATTGTTAATAGATTTTTCAAAGTAGAGAC
This sequence comes from Rhododendron kiyosumense, assembly GCA_019656275.1. Classification (NCBI taxonomy): domain Eukaryota; kingdom Viridiplantae; phylum Streptophyta; class Magnoliopsida; order Ericales; family Ericaceae; genus Rhododendron; species Rhododendron kiyosumense. The sequence continues at coordinate 350,159 of BPLS01000417.1, read as the reverse complement.
GACATGGTAGATTGGGTGCGGAGAGTCGGTAGAGAAAATGGTATTGTTATTGTTATTAAGAAATCTGCTAGTTTAATTGGTGGCAAGCTGCCAAAGTGCATTCTTAGTTGTGAAAGAAGTGGAAAGTATAGATCGGCACGAAATGCAGCTGAAGGGCAATCCTCGCAAAAAAATACTGGGACAAAAAAATGCGAGTGTCCATTTCAGCTGCGAGGTATACCAAAACATCCAGCGGGTGTTATGTGGGGTGTAAGGGTTGAATGTGGTATCCATAACCATGAAACAACAGAATATTTTGATGGGCATGAGTACCCGTCAAGGCTAACAGCAGAGGAGAAAGAAATTGTGCGCGATATGGCGAACAACACAGCGCCTCGTGAAATTCTTAGTGTTTTAAAGAAAAAAAATTCGTTAAACACTACATGTGTCCAGAGCATATACAACCTCAAATATACAGATGACGTAGCAGAACGAGACGGTCTAAGTCCTACTCAGTTTGTCTTGAAGCAACTAATAGAGAAAAGATACCTCCATGAATACCGTACAAATTCATACACCAACGAAATCACAGATATTGTTTGGGTTCACCCTGAAAGCCTAGACTTATTTGTGAACTTTCCGTCCGTATTGGTCATTGATGCCACATACAAGACCAACGAGTACCGGTTACCATTATTGGAGGTTGTGGGTATCACATCCACAATGTGCACTTACTCTCTCATGTTTGCACATCTTACAAATGAGAGAGTAGAAAACCTGACATGGGCCTTGAGTACTTTAAAGAGATTGATGCTTGGAAAAGGTGCATTGTTGCCATCGGTGTTTGTTACAGATCGGGATTTGGCGCTTCTTAGCGTCATTGAAGCATGTTTTCCCTCGGCACGTCATATCCTTTGCATTTGGCACATCAACCAGTGCATAATAAAGCATTGCAAAGGGGTCCTTGGTCCGTCGTTTAACGACTTTAACATGTCATGGCACTCGCTTATTAATTCAACGACCGAAGCGTCTTTCAATCAAAAGTGGAATGCCATGTGCGATGATTATAAACAACACCCGCAGCTCTTGCAATATCTTGCCAATACATGGATAAGGCCGTACAGAGATAGGTTTGTGGCAGCATGGACAAATACGTGTATGCACCTCGGAAGCAATTCAAGCCAGAGGTATAGTCACTTTATGCATTGTTACCTTTACTATTTCAATTAAGTACATTATTCTACTACATTAAAAAATATTCTCTGTAACTTTCGTATTTACACAGTTTATTATTATATTACAGGGCAGAATCCGCACATGCAAGGCTGAAGCTATATTTGGGGGGTACCATGTCATCCTTACAAAAAGCTTTTAAGATAATAGACAAGATGTTGAAAAATCAGTTCGGGGACATTCGGAGGTCATTTCAGAGGTCTATCAACATCCCCCGCCATTGGCAAATAAATGACGAACTTTTTCAACAAGTAAGAACGCGCATTTCATTAGAGGCAATGGAACTCATCAATGTTCAACTACAATACGCTGAAGATGCATCCTACCTCCAGTTCGGGTTGTGCGACTGTGCAATAAAAATTACACACGGATTGCCATGCAGACATGATCTTGCATATTACCGTTGGTACTCCATGCCAATTCCAATTCAGAGTATCCACGATCATTGGACTAGGTTGTCCATACGCGCGCCCAATGTGAATGAAGAGGGAGAACGACCGGACAGAACGTATGAAGTTATAGACAGATTACGTGGGATGGATCAATCTACGCGAGAGCACATGATAGACAGGATTATCGATATGACGGATCCATCTCAGAGCACAGTTCGAGGCCCAGCTTATAACACGGCTCATAGAGGTCGACCTACTAGTAGAGAGGAGCAAAGTGGACGACGCATTCCTTCCTTTACAGAAGCATCGACTTCATCATCTAGGGTCCAATCTAGGAGACGTGGGAGGGGCGAGGGAGTTCATAGAACTCAAGCGAACCATGCTGAATTTTCAGTTCCATCCATCCCTACCGACTACATTCAGCAGTTACCTCGAGCTTTTCAGCATTACGTTTCTCACATTAATGACGTCCGAGGTGACGATCATTGTGGATTTAGGGCGATAGCTGCTCATATAGGGTATGGTGAAGATCGTTGGGCTCAAGTTCGAAGAGATCTCATTAATGAGATTGAACAAAATAAGGATTTATACGATGCGCTATATCCAGAAATAGGTTGGGCAGACTACCTAAAACGGTCTTTAGATTACTTTGAAGATTCGGCACCAGATGTGTCTTATTGGATGGACGCTATGAGTATGGGAGTTGTCATCGCTTCAGCGTATAACCTTGTTCTGCATACATTTGATAGGGCTCCTTCAAGTTGTTTTACTCACTTCCCATTGAGATCTCCTCCAGTTCCAGTCCAAGAGCGCATTGAAATAGCTATTGCCCGTGTTGGGAACAATCACTTTGTGCAACTTTTCTTGCAGTCTCATTACCCTGTACCACCCTTTCCAATATGGTGGTGGGACAATTCATCAGATGAAGCTAAAAGATGGGCTGCTCCTTATACAACACGAATTAGTTTGTGGCAAGAAATAATGAATACAAGACCAAGAGGGACAGGAGCAGAATTTGGTGGAAACATTGATTAGAAATTGAATTTTCATGTATTTTCATGTATTTTCACGTATTTTCACTTTTCAATGAAATTAGTACATATTATGTTTGGTTTGATTAATTAACATTAGTACAAGTTATATTTTAATCATTCATTTATTAATTCAAATTATAGTAAGAAGTCTTTTAAAAGTAAAACAAAAAACTACTAAAAGTAAAACAAAAAAACTAGTAAAAGTTAAAATAAAAATAAAAACAGTAATTAAAGTCATTTATAAGCAAAAAAAAAAAATTAGGAAAAGTTTAAAAAAACTAAAACAGTAATTAAAGTCTTTTAAAAGTATAAAAAAAAACAAGTAAAAGTAAAAAAAAAAAAAAAAACACAGTAATTTTTTACTTTCAAAAGTAAAAAAAAAAAAATAGCCAAAGTGAAAAAGTAAGAAAAAAATCGGAAAAAGGGTAAAAGGAGGGGCAAAAGGGGGAAGGAGGTGGGGCCGGGGGTTGTCAGGAGGGGGGGAAGTGTGTTAGGGGGGGTGCGAGAAGAGGTCCTCAAAGTTGCAATTAAACCTTCCGTAATCCACCTGCATACTCCACCTACAGGTCATTTTCCCCATATAAATACTACTCTGATATTTAGATGGTGTCGTCACTGTCAGACCATTATCAGGACTTTGGAGGATTCCCACGACCATATTTTTGTGGCAATAAAATTCAATAACCAGACACGGACAAATGCACACACCTATAACGGATACTCAAATTCAGTTTATTTAAGGGTTTTGAATTATAATAATTATTTTTATTTTTATTTTTTTTTCTTATCACTCTATAATCATTATTTATATTTTTAATCATTAATTTATTTCTCTCTACACTCATCATTACCTATAAATTCAAATTCAAAATTTCAAAACAAACGGGCTCTCAATGTCCCAACCCTACACAAGGTTCAGATTCATGCTCAATCTTGTCTCGGGGACATTTAATATCTTATCCACACCTACTCATGAGACAGATTTGGGGGTTTGGTTATAGGGCACAATCTAAACGGTTCATCACAGTCAATGGTCAATATTTCATCTCGGCACTCATGAGACATGCGGTGATGTGAGTGTGTGTATTTTGTGGTGGTAGTAACAAAATTGATATTTGTGCGAAACAAGTTCATCAACGAAGCGAATTATTATTTTTAAATGCATAAAAATAATTTTTGAATTTAGCCTATAACTACCAAAAGTGAGAAAAATTAAATAAAGCGAAACGAAACACTAATTAGTTGATTTTTTTTAAGGAAGAAACTCCCCCTCAGTGGTACTTTTTTTTTTTTTGTCAGGCAATTGTAGACACCCCAATTTAGAAATTCCGGATAACTTTTAAGTCCCCAATGATGATAAACAAAGAATGATTTAAACCTTTGGATTGATATAAACCTTTTGGAGCGTTACCTTTCGAAAACCATAAACAAGTAACCAATAAGCTTCCCAATAATAAAAACAATGGTCTTTGTACTTAAAGGAGTGAGGAAACACCTTAAAAATTAGGTATGAGAGTGCCAAGTGACACTTAGAATGAGTGAATACGTGTTTTGGCCATCATGGCACCAACGGTCTTCGGTTTAGTCTGCTTTCAGCCCATTTTTCATAAACCAAACTTCCTTATTTTTATGTTTGGATTCCACCATCTTTTAGTACATTCAAAACACTCTTTATCGATATATAATAAGCCTTAATCCGATTTGGAATGAGGGAGATATGAGGATTTTGCCAAAATGACTTCTTTTTCGACCACCTGAGGGTAAAATCGTCATATCTTTTGATGTACAAAATTATTTTTATCCAAACCACTTGGGTTAGAAAGTAGACTTAACGAGCTTTCCAACGGTTCAAAGAACACCTAAAACCGAGTTCGGAAGTGTCCAGGGGGGCCATTCGAAGTTCGGCTTGTTGAGCAGTCATTGTACCGTACGGCGGTCAACTGTGCCGTACGGTGGTCAACTCTGCCGTACGGTGGACATATTTCTACAGCACGGTAGAGTTTTTAACCGCCTTAATTTAAGTCGGTCGGGATGTGCTGTACGGTGGACATTAGTGTCGTACGGTGGATATTTAGTGTCGTACGGTGGACTATTTTTTGGTCAAAAATGTCAGGAAGACGGTAATCAGTTGCAGGACGAAAGAGCTTGGCTTTCAAGCCAAGTTTGCTTGATCTCCAAGCCATTTTTGCTATATAAATACTTCCCCCTACCATTAGACAAGATATACAACAATTTTTGTGGAAGAAAAGAAAGAATAAGATACGATTTTTTGAAGAAAAAGAGAGAGAAAGAGAAAGAAAACCAAAAAGAGCTTCAAAATGTTTTGAAAATCAACACTACATTTTTTTTTATTCTTCTTTCAAACACCAAAAGGCTCCATTTTCTTTCCAAACCATTTTCAAAAGCAACCCATAATCCAAAGACAAGACCTACACCCTTCTTGCCGTAGTATACCAAAGCTTACGAACCTGATCGTTTGAAACCGTGCCAAAGACGTTTCCATATCTTCAATCATCCAAAGAAGGCTTGCATTTCAAAAGGTATGATTTTCTGCTTTGTATTCTGAAGGGTACACCATTAATCTCAGACTGATTCCTTATACTAATTCTGGGCCTAAAATGGTTTAAACATTACAAAAAAAACGAAGTAAATATCCCATGCCGCTCCACCGTGCGGTACACACTACCACCGCACAGTAGAGTATTTTTCAGGGAAACAATTTAGTTGAAAGCTCTTTCATCTTCTGTCTTATTAAACTCAATTCTAAGTATCATGCTCTTTGCTTCCTGTCAAGATAATATGTACCATGCTCATCCTTTCATGAATTCATGTTAGTCATGCATCATCCTCAAAAGTAGGAATTGTTCATTTGCAAGACAAGCATGTACGGCTATCTCAGATTGTCATCCAGTAAAAGTTCTTTTTCTCGAATTTTTAAACTCAAATATAATGAAAATGGAAAATAATTTTATGATTTTTTTTGCACCGTATAAAAGATCTCAATGAGATCTATCAAACAAGATTCATATTGATAGGAAAATTATTTGCGTAAACACATGATTTTTGAGCTTGAAATTACCTTCTTTTTCCAAAAAGAACTTTTTTAAGAAACCGGAACGCCCTCTAATTGTTTTAGAACTACTGCTTACAAAGTATATGTATCGTACGGTATTTCCCTCAACCGTACGGTAGTGTTAGTTTTTTAAACAACATCTTTATTAATTTGCTCTCTGTATTTAGTTGTTTATTTTGAAGCATGCTCATAAATACCTATTGTTGATGCAAACTTTTTTACACATCATTACCATCTTTTGTGCAAAGTTAACCATGAGGACCAGTACCATGAGGACCAGTACCGTACGGCACATACCTCTGCCGTGCGGTGGAGTTTCCGTGGAACAGAATACTGTTTTAGTTATTTTCTGTACTTAATTTTCAATATGCAAGCATGACTGTTATTCTTTAGATGCAAGTTGTTTAAATTGATTTTTGGCATGCCCATTACTATCCTTTGTTTACGTGCAATATAAACTGTTTATGTGGCATTAAAAGTTAAGTAATAAAATGATTTTCAAAATTCCACAAATATTAGTAGAGACCGATTTTATCGGGCGAGAGAGGTGCTTTTCTAAACAAAACCTTCCTCCCTCGTAGGAATGGCAATGGGGCGGGGCGGGGCGGGTTTTTGCATACCCGACCCCGACCCGAAAATCATTACCCTCCCCCGTCCCCGCCCCGACCCCGACCGGGTTTTTTTGGGGTACCCCCGTCCCCGCCCCGATCGGGGAACGGGTTTACCGGCCCCGCCCCGCCCCGTAAAAATTAAAAAAAATCAAACTATAAGTAAAAAATTTAAAAAATGCAAAATAAGAATAAAAATTATCTAAAATATAAAAGTTTTGAAATTATTTTTGTGTCTTAATTTTGGTATCATGGTTTTATCTAAACTTTTAATTGCAATCAGTATTTTAGATACTTCATTCCATTTCTTTATGTGTAGGATTTATTATAAATATTTGAAGAAAACTTTTTAAAAAATCCACTAAACACCAATAAATATCAATTTTTATTTCTTTTTTAAATTTGATTAGACTACTTGACAGTAAAGAGACATTGTTTTTTGGATTAATGCTAAAAAAATTAAAGGACATGTATATAAGTATATATACATATATAAATAAATACATATACATATATATGTATATACACACACACCGGGTCGGGGTCGGGTAATTTCGGGGCGGGGTACTTTTACCCCGAACCCTACCCGAACCCGGGCGGGTTTTGGAAATTTTACCCCGACCCCCGAAAATGGAGTGAAAAACCCACCCCGTTCGGGGCGGGGCGGGTACACTTGCCATCCTAAGTCCCTCGTAACCTGGCTCCCGAACCCAAAACTCTCTGTTTTTTGACCGAAACCTTTTTAAAAGGGCAAAAAAGTCACATTTTTCAAATAAACGGTTTCTCGGGGTTAATCCTTTTCAAAACCCAGGTGGCGACTCTCAAACGAACCAACTAATTTTTTTTTTCCCCTTTTTGTAACACTAAAAAAATACAAAAAGAGAGACGGGGGATTTTTCCGGGGCATGTAGCCCACAGCGATATATGTAGAGACCCGTATTTTATGAAAAATAATTTAAAGGTTTTATGAATGCTAAAGTAATGCATAAATGAGAAATGTGTGGGTTTATTTAATTTGGGTCTTAAATGATAGGATTGTTATTTGAAGGAATGTATGTGTAATTTGTATATGTACTACTCTCTCAGTCCCACTTTGTTACGCTTAGTTTGACTAGCACGAAATTTAAGAAAACACTACAATTTGATTGACTTTTGATCAATTTTCCTTTTTACCCTTTTAGAAAATAGTATTGGAATACTAAAATTTTGTTAAAAAAAAATAATTGAACCCACCAAATCTATAGGTACTCTCCTGTCATGTCTGGAGAGATGGGGCCATCAATTTCTTGCCCGTCCTTTATTCCATTTCCTTTCAAACCATGTTTAAAATTCAAATTTGGGAGGGAGAAAATTTCTCTTTAAATGAAAAATAAAATGAGCGTAAAATGGTAAAATTGACATCCAAAAATGGAAAGTTTTGAAACAAGCGTATCATTTTGGGACATCCTAAAAAGGAATAAGAGCGGAACAAAGTGGGACAGAGGGAGTAGTATATATATATGTGGGTGGGTGGGTGTGTGTAGGGGATCAAAAAATCCCATCTCACTTTCTCTCTACCTCTCGGCTCCCTCTCTCCCTCTCTCATCTGACCTTCTCTCCTCTCTCTCACCCTCCCTCTTGAAACTTCACCCCAAAGCTCAAAACTCATGATAATCAACCTTCATTCTACCCTTTAGACATGATTTTAAGCTTGTGGTTCATAGGATGGAGGTCGGAGAGGAGTATTCATGGAGGATTTTGAGTTTGAAAGCTAGGGTTTGCTAATAGATCTTGGGTTTCGGCCTTGGAAGCTTGAGGTAGGAATTTCTTACTCTTTCTCTATGTGTTTATGGGTTAATTATGTGTTTTGATCGTGCTTGGTTCGTTGTTTGTTGTTGAGATTTCGTTGTCGAAAGCTGAAAATCTGTAAAAAAAAAAAAAACTCCGTGGTGTTGATACCCTCAAAAGGGGTATTGATACCCCACTCTCCTCTGAACCAGATTCTGGCCAGGTATTGATACCTCCATCATGGGTATTGATACCCCTCTTCTGTTCCGAGCAGATTCGGTTCATTGGTTTCTTCTCGTGCCATTCAAACCTCGAACACCTTAAACCCCCTTTGAATAGCTTCAAATCACTTTCAAACTTGATTGTTCGTACCTCAAAAGATTCATTGACCAATCGATCTCCTTGGACTCTCATCATAACTTAGAAAAGGGTAGAATTAAAAGATTAGGATAGTCGTACATTATTTACGTTTTTAGTTGATTGAAATAGATGTCGTGGCATGTCTCAATGATCAGTATAGACTTGTTAAGTGTTATAACATGACGTGATGATTGGTGAGTTGAGAAATGTACTATGGAGGCGTTATTGAGTGTTTTAGGCCATAAAGTACATCGTAAGGTGCATAGTTGGTCGATGGGGGTTTTCCTAACGGTCTAGATGATAATAGGGTAACCCGTATCCTCGTGCCTTGTCTCATTGATCTTCTTAGGTTTCTTTGGCACCCGATCTATAAGATTCTTGTTTAGAACCTAGTGGATGGTGTGTCGTAGAGTCATTTTTGGGTTCGGTACGTGACATAGGTCGTCGTGATAAACTTTGAGGGATAACGTGAACCTAAGGTATTTAATAATGTACAAAAGGACATGTTAGCGAATTTATAATACATTGAATGATGATAAATGAAAAACTGTGACCTTGGGAAGTGTTGTCTTATTGTATTCGGATAGTTAATGCTTATGTGTTTGTGTGAGTTGTGAATTTTGAATTGAGGGTCCTGCAATGCAATGTGTGATAATGCGAAGACTCTAGAGGGCCCGCAACGCAAGGTGTGGCAATGCGGAAACTCAGGTGAAGAGAATTCACTGTAACACAATGGGTGGTAATATAGTTGAATGTCTCGCATGATGAAGGAAGTGATGACTGGTTATTGAAGTTTATGTTGTTTTGGGCTGTGTATCACTTGAGATTGTAATTGTTGAAAAAGGGAAATAACAATTGATTTCATCAAAGTTTTTGAAAAGAAAGGAACTTGGTTTTGGAAATTTTTTTTTTATAAAAAATCCTCCGGTATTCCTGAGTGAATCAACGGTTTTGGCATTTGGGTACAAATTAACCAATTCCGGTATTCAAGTGAATCAACAAAGCTCGACCCGTAGAGGTCAAGAGGGCCCGCAACGCAAGGTGTGGCAATGCGGAAACTCAGGTGGAGAGAATTCACTGTAACACAATGGGTGGTAATATAGTTGAATGTCTTGCATGATGAAGGAAGTGATGACTGGTTATTGAAGTTTATGTTGTTTTGGGCCGTGTATCACTTGAGATTGTAATTGTTGAAAAAGTGAAATAGCAATTGATTTCATCAAAGTTTTTGAAAACAAAGGAACTTGATTTTGGAAAAATTTTTTTTATAAAAAATCCTCCGGTATTCCTGAGCGAATCAACGGTTCTAGCATTTGGGTACAAATTAACCAATTCCAGTATTCAAGTGAATCAACAAAGCTCGACCCGTAGAGGTCAACAGTATTTTCTCAAAATTATTTTGAAAATCAAAAAGGAATGTTTTCTTTTATGAAAAGAGGCTTGATGGTAAATGGTAAGGGATGAGAAAGTTAATAGTGGCAATCATTTGAGGAGACTTAAAATGGTTTGAGAAACTGTCGTGGGTTATTTAGATGGATGTGTGTTTAATGCTGCCCTTAGTTTGTTGTACGAATGGTTAGGGATACATTTATGACATATAGAATCCTGTAGTTGTGGTCCGTCGGTTTATTATGGTGCCCCTATGTATCTCTTGTTTGTTTAGTAGAAATCATTCATTCTCATTGCATGATTCATCGCATTTACAAATAACTTGAGTATAGAATTTTCTACTGGGTTAATGTAACTCAACCTATCATTTTCAGGTGTATCTTAAGGACCTTGACACGGAGTGTATGTCGTGCAAGCTTGACCTCATCTCTTTTGAAAGCCGTCATTGAGAAGTGGTTCATCATCCTTTGTGTGATTTTTTGAAGAGATGTAATCGTAAATTCATTTGAACTCTTTTAACTTTGGATATCATGTAACCTCTAAACTTACCGTCTTAAACTAACTATGGATTTCGGGCCGTAGTGCCAATGTTGTAAATCTCTTTTCTCGGAAACTTGGTTTGTAAATGATCTTTTGGGAACTTTCTTTTCGGTATTATCTATACTATGTGAGAATTATTTAATGACATGAATTATTTATTTATGTTGAAAATCGAGGGCGTGACAATATACATCAACAAGGGTTAGTGGGGGGTGTTAGGATTAACACGAGATCAAAGGGCCTGCCCCCTATGGGGCTCGAATCCAAGACCTTCCACAAAGAGGAAGCAATGACTTACCAACTGTACTAAGCAGTGGTACTAACAACGTAAGGAAATGTAATAATTGGAAGGTAAAATTGAAAAATAATGTATTGAAAGATACAATGATTGTGCTCCTTGATTAAGTTGAAATTTTTAAAAGGACAACAAATGAGGACCGATGGAGTAAAACTCTCCATTGGCGATAAAAAAAAAAAAAAAAAAACCTCTCCATTGAAACATACGTACTAGTCAATTATTTTTAGATTTGAAACTATAAGTTACAAATTTTAGATTATAATAAGACTTCATAAAAGTACTTTGATAATAGTTTGTGCACAATAAATTTTGCAAAAATACGTTATCAATAAAAGCATAATCAAAACTTGAAAAATTCTCCGCGAAGATCGAATATACAAAATTTGTTAAGGCATAATTCAAATACAAAACATTGTAGGCTAACACAAGCCTTCAATAATTCGAATAGTACCTTTCATTACATTATTTTGTATGCATTTAAATATTCTCCAAACAAATCAAATCGATCGTTTCAATATTCATCGTCTCACTGAAGTATATTCATTAATAGAACTGTCCAATATGATTCATCCAAATTCTTTTCACGGTCAAAGAATTAGATTTATATAGTGTAAACAAAATAGCACATTGGGTCTTATGAAATAAAATATGTAAGTCAAATTCTAGAATTATACTAGTAACTAATCTCATTCAATTTTACGTTATATACGATGGTATTTTTCATCTCGAAAATCTTTTATCATTTATTACTACTACTAATTAAAGTCTCCCTTGGGTTCAGTTTGGATGACAAAAATCTTGAGAAGAAATGACAATGTGACATCATACTTTTACGATTCCGACGTTTGAAAGGAACAGGAATAGAAATATGATGAGATGTCACTCTTTCAGGATTCCCATGTTTGGGAGAGACAAGAATAAGATTGTAATTCCTGACGACACATCTAACTAAAAATCACATTACCAGATTGAGTAGTAATCCCATTCCTATTTCAACTGAAAATTCCAGGTATCCAAACTGTGCCTTGAGGTTCACCAAAATCCACTATATATATAGGAAACAGAAATGTACACATACAATAGGCTGTTGATTTTGTCACTTTTTTTTTTTGTTAATATCACTCCCCTTTGCATGAGAGTGACGTCAAAAAACAAAGTGGCAAAATCATTTTCCACGTAACATCAGTTGAAGATTCCTAGCATCGTACACGAAGGTTCGGATGCCGGGTGCGCCCATCGCGTGGGCGGAAACTGTGCCCATCCCGTCACTGGTTACGCTAGTACATTCACATCACCGTCACTGGTTACGCCACTGGAATACAAATTGCTTTATACTTCTCTACTACAGTAACTACTTGTGAATTTACAAAAGCTACCCTCAAGGTTTCTGACAAACACGAATACAACCCACACCTACTGGGAAAATACGCCCCTTTAAGGGGGTGTTTCTCAAAGAGGCGTGTTTTTCGGTAGTGAAAAATTTGTAGATTTCTATTTGTGGTTGAGAAGTTGTTAGGTATTTCCGGTAGTGAATAAGTTATTGAGAAATATCAAGTTGTTTCGGTAGTGAAAAAATTGTTGATGGGTTTGTGAGTATAGTTATTGTAGTAAAAATGTCTTTTTGACAACCTTTTTGTTAATAAAAACGAGATGATAAAATGCTGAAACTTTTTTGTTAATGAAAACGAGATGATAAAATGCATTAAGTTTTTAGTATTTTTTATTAGTGGAAACACCTCCTAAGTTTGAATCCCCCTGACAAATTCAACCTGTGGTGAAGTAGCCGTCAGGGATTCTGGCAGAATATGCATGACATCACTTGAAGTTCGTACAAATAGACCTAATTACCCTCTTTGGTTGTTCGAGTGCTATTCTTCGTATTTCGAGTGATATTTCAGGTTTTACTTCAGCGGTGGCAAAATCATGTAAAAACTTTTTGTTAATCCAAAGCCTCTATACAAGTTAAAGTGTTTTACCAATTGATTAGAAATATATTGGGCCTAATTTATTTTATTTTATTGAGCTATGTTATTCACTTTTCTAGTTTTGTGCAGATAATAGTAAAAAAATATATAATTTTTTAGTTCTTTTTTCATACCCAAGGATTCGGTTAAAGCCCTCTCAATGCTCGCCCCTCCACTAGTGCGTTTTGTTTTCCGTACACAATATAAAAAGGGAGGTTACCTGGTAAAAAATAATCCTATCCTTCAATAGTGATCAGAAAAATAGCTACAGTAGGGTCATCCAAAAACTCTGGGACTTTATTATGCATTTCAACAAGAAGAGGATTATAATTGCAATTTGCAAGTATTTTGAGTGGTCGAAAACCACATGCACCCAAGGAAATGCTTGTACCATTGAGAAGAATGATGAACCCTGTTCAAGTGTAAACCCTTTCTACAACGCATAAGACGATACAATAATGACTTCTCCAAAATGACATCTCTGGATCAGATA
>BPLS01000417.1:304742-337019 GCA_019656275.1 Rhododendron kiyosumense | reverse complement strand
ATTCCTATAAATACTCAAAGCGTATCACCCACCAAATGTAATGGCTCGAGTTAATAATGAGATTACTATAAATTAAATAGCTTACTAAGAGCAAGTAAACTAGATTGGTGGGTTTTCTTTCAAACCCACCAAATGTAATGGCTCAAGTTAATAACGAGATTACTACAAAATAGCTTACTAAGAGCAAGTACACTAGATTGGTGGGTTTTCTTTCAAACCCACCAAATGTAATGGCTCAAGTTAATAACGAGATTACTACAAAATAGCTTACTAAGAGCAAGTACACTAGATTGGTGGATTTTCTTTCAAATGGGTGAAGAGGGAAGCCAATGGGTTGGCTCATTTGGTTGCCTCCAAATCCCTTAGGAACCTTCTGCCTAGAAACTGGGTGGCTAGTCCCCCATCTTTTGTTGCTTCTATTTTAATGAGTGATTGTAATTTGCCTTTGTAGTCCTGCGGGCAAGGTTTTAATGTTCAAAAAAAAAAAAAGTGCAATAGATAATGTATAATGCCTTTTTAGTTATTTTACCTAAGAAAAACACAAAAAACTCACTTGCAGCAGATTTGGTATACAAGTCGGGAGAATGCATTTTGCTACGGTGCTTCGCTTTTTTTACCGAAGCATTGTTCACTAGCTACCCATTATTTTATTTGTCCCCCCCCCCCCCTACCTTTCTGCTTCCCTGCGACTTCACCTACTGACTCCCTCACTGCATCACCACCTGAAAATAACCAAGGGAGAGGTGAATGGATTTGTTTGGTTGCAACCCATCGCTGCCGCCGCCACCAAGCTCAGCTCCTCTCCCTCTGGGTTTCGATTGACGTTAGTCTTCAACGGAGGTCCGACTATGTCGATTTTCAATGGCAAGGCCCGGTGACCTCAATCTCACCCAATCCGGTGTCCAGAAACCTCATCGATCTAGCTTTTGGGTTGAATGAAGCATATAAATTTGCATAAATAGCGGTATGGTATATATACCGTATACGTGTGTATCAATACATATGAACATATGGATATAATGCAATTGTAATATTTTTCAATATTTAATGGATGTAGAGAATATTATGAGAAGAGGCTGCTATAATGTGATAGGAAAAAATGGATAGGTAAAATAGATTTGTGAACTATTTACAAGGTAATTTACCTAAACACTGATAAACTTGCTCTAACATTTCATTGCCGATCAAAAAAGATATAAGCACTTAATTATTGAAAAAAATGAAAGTATTGCATACCCATGTCCATAACAGTTTGATAGCTACTGCCCATATTCTTACAACAAAAACATACGGGGCATCTTGACAAAATATTTTCGACTTGTGCAACCCTAACTTTAAAAGGAACTAGCCTGCCCATAGTAGTTGTCCAGAGTAGAACCTCTATCTGCCTAAAGCCAGACCTGAATAGTTTTCTGAGAGGCCAGAATTTAGAGCGGCGCTGCCTTCTACTCCTTTTTCCGATCTTTGTTTTCATTTCTCTCATGACCACGAGATCATAGTAGAGTTGACGTAAAATATGGGGTAATTTGTAACTACAGAAACAAAGGGCAAAATAGTATAGATGAATTGGCATTTATTAAAGGAAGTCCAACCAATATGTTATTTGCCATTTTCTATTTCATGTCAAATTTAACATGCAAACCTGTTCTTTGTAACTTAGTTTAATAAAAAATATATTAAAAAACCTTTGTTATTCCGTCTTGATATTTCCTCTCGGATTACAGCCCAAAATACCGAACCGTCCAATTGGGGAAGCTCTACCACAGTTTTAGGGCAAAATGCACTTTTTATTACTATTATATATATAAATTTATTTTACTTTTCTAGGCCCATTTCTGCTAAACTACAAGTTATATTACAATTTTTGTTTTTTTGTCCTTATTCAGTTTTTTTTTAGTTTTGTGCCAATTTTTTTATGTATTATTGAAAAAGTAAAAAGTAATGATTTTTATGCAATCATTTTTGGAAATATAAAAAAATAACTCAAAAAGTCAAGCAAAGCCTAATTCCTTGGATATTTACAAGAAAATTTGGGTAAAAAGTTGAATTTTTACTTTTTCGACTCCTCTCGTTGAGATAAACCAATAATAATACATAAAATTTTGGTGCAAAACTAACAAACGTGAAAAAAATTTGAATAACAGAAAAGCAATTGAAGTCGGAAACGGGGCCTTATTATTGTCCGCATTGAATCAAGCCAAAGTAAACAATATATCACTTACATTTTGTGGGTAAGCAGACAATATCGCTTCAAAATAAAATAAACAAGTTCAATAAATTTCCAACCCAAGTGATATTTTTTTACCTCAAAATATATACTGTATAACGTTTTGTAAAAGGATTTTTTAAATATTTTTATTCCAGCTGAATTAAATTTCTAGAATTTCCATTGCTCGATTATGAGAAATTTTTGAGTGCCGGGCGGATACCACACATAGTATAATAGGCAATTCCAACCGTCCAAAAACTCCCTCTTCCGTCGCTCTCCTTTTTTTTTTCTCTCCCTAAAATCTGAACTTTTCAAAATACGTTAGATGGCTAGAATCGTTATGGGTACCATGTGTGTCGTACCATCCGGCACCCAAAAACTTCTCCACGATTGCACCCAACCGAACCCTCCGTCTTGACCCAGGACTGGGAGTTTACCGTTTTCGCTCTAAACGGGACGGATACATATATTAAATCGGATCCGTTGATGCGCAGCATATTCCATCTCTCGCGTTAATCAAACATCTCAAGCACAGAGAGAAGAACAACGACGACGACGACGACGAAGCCGCCAAAAGAGGTACGGCTTATACCGTTTCTGTGATTTATTTCCACGAATTGGGTGATTTATCTTTCTGGTTTTGAGGGTTTGATTTGAATGTTGATGTACCGTGAATTGGGATTTGAAACGTATTAGAAGGGAATTTCTGGCGAATACCTAAACCCTGGAGCTTGTAGGCTCCGTTTGATCATTAAGATAAGAGACCCATATGGGTCTTGGTTATGTTTGTGATTGACGATGCCAGTTTACCATGGTTGCTTAGATTTGTCAGATTACCCTGTAAGATAATGACTATTGCAATGGTGAGTTGGGTGATATCAGTTATAAGTTTATAAGTTTGGCATCTTAAGAAAGAAGGAACGAGAAACTGCTGAAACTGCTTCAACATTGGAGATAAAGATTTGTTTCCTAGTGCAAAATACTGGAGTTGGGAAAACCCGAGTGTGCTTCGAGGTTGGGTTTTTAATACACAATACTTTTACTGTTTTGGATTGGGACAAGAAGCACATGCCTTTTTTCGCACAGTGGGATTTTGCATTTTCAAGAATTTGGTTAAATTTCGGATGAATTCTTTGTTGGTCTACCTATTTTTTTGTCGCAATTACAACTAGCATGAAAATAGAAACTTGCTACAGGAAGCATTTTTTAGGTGAGAACATGTTTCTGAAAGGTTGTATTATTTTTGTGTACACATGTGTTCCATGTTTGATTCATACAAGTGCTGAGGTGCTGATATGAGATCATGGAGAAAATTATAAAAGAATCAGGGATTCAGAAACAATAGAAAAGAAACTAGACTCTCTTGGAACCAGCTCTCAGCATATATTCAACCAGCAAACCACCCACAGATTGTGGTGCTCATTCTTCACTGCAGTCCTCTTCTTCAGTCCCATCTTGACCAGGCGATTTGCATATCTATTCCCTCCGAATCCCTTTGATGGTGCAATCACAATTGTGCAACAGAAACTTCACACCCTTCACCATCCCTTTAAATTTTTGGTTGAAATTAATTTTCCATTTGCCTCCCTATATCTGAGAGTGTGACAAAGCTCCTTTTTTTTTTTTTTGTGTGTGTGGTTATTTTGAGTGTGCAAAATAGGACGTGTGTTATGGCTGAAAAACGTGATATGTATGTCAAAAGATCAAAATTTTAATTATCTCATGTTGCTGTGTTAACTGAACTTCTTTTTATAGGTGCAGAATTCGAAATGTTGTTGAACATGGAGATAAACTTGGGATGAACATGCCAAAAGCACACTCTATTATGTCAGACATGAAGCGTTACGTTTACATCAATGATGATGAGCTCTCGCAAGATATTTACTGTGATAACCGTATATCAAACAGAAAATATACCTTATTAAACTTTCTTCCAAAGAATTTATGGGAACAATTCAGGTAATTCTTCATTTGTTTACTCTATAATTTCAGACGCTAGGTTCTCAAAGTTGCAATTGTAGACAGTTGGGTAAGATTTAAGAACCTATAAAAGAAGTTGACTATTGTTTGAAGTCCCTTCCGGAAAACTGTGCTCAATATGTACCAGGATTTGACTGATATATTTAATTTCTATCTATTTAAAGAGAGTCAAGATTCTCAAGAAAGATTCTACTGGGTGGTTTAAGTGTGTATATTAGCCCGTGTTTTCTCAAAATCTATAATATGGGATGTCCAGTATGCTGGTTCTGATTCTCCCTTTTCCCCCGTGGTTTAGATGTGAGTGGTTCCAGAATCCAGAACATATAGAACATACCTCAAGCCCTCACTTAGAGGAGCCAAATCCATATTTCTATGTGTAGAAAGCCAAGAGCCTTTAGTACTGGTTGGGCACATATCTTCGCTGGTGCAATGTGTTATATTGGAAGGATTTGAAACCACTCTTTGTGCACTCATCAATTGCAAATTATTGAAACTAACTTGGTTTTTTGTTGTGGGGTTGCTGGTGGATGTAAGCTTTTGAGCCTGCTGTAGGATTTCTCTAGGATGGTTTGTAGGAATTGGCATGTCTGTGTTATGCATCCATCCATGCTCTGTTTCTAAATCTCTCTAGTGTTATGTGCTGCGTATAAATTTCCCTTGATATCCTTCTAATCATCCCTGATATGAGGAAACCAGGGGCTTCATACATTTTATGTGATAGTTAGTCCATTGTGGTTGAACTGAATGCCTCAGTTTTCCCTGCATTTTCTAAAATATCATATTGCATGTACAGTTTCTTCACTGCATATTTGAGTGAAGGTTTGTTGGGATTCTTATTGTTGGACATTGTTTGATTTGAAAAGTCCCATGTATGGCATCGTTGTGTACTATAACAACCTTGCTGATTACTATACTCGATGCTTCATGCTTTATCAATCTATATGCCTACTTATTATGTCAGCACTTGATCCTCAGTTCTGTGGCAAACATTTTGGACTTGGGGTTAAAATGATGAGCTATTATTTCCTTCTTTTGCTTATGTGTTTAGTTTGGCTTTCAGATTAATTAACTGTTCTTTTGTTACACTCCCCCACCCCCACCCCCACCCCCTCCCTGTCCGAGTCCTTCTTAACAATGTTTTCCTCATGTCCAGCCGGTTCATGAATCAGTACTTTTTGCTGATTGCCTGCCTTCAACTGTGGCCACTGATTACTCCAGTAAATCCTGCAAGTACATGGGGTCCACTCATTTTTATATTCGCAGTTTCAGCAACTAAAGAAGGGTGGGATGACTATAATAGATATCTCTCTGACAAGAAAGCAAATGAGAAAGAAGTTTGGGTTGTCAAGCGGGGCATCAAAAAACTCGTATGGCATTCAACCGTCTTTTGTTGTTTATTTGATGGAAATGTGTGTTTTTTTAATATCTGTCACTCTATGTAACCAATTATATAGCTCCTCACAAATTATGGGGTGCTATTTGTGGTTTTGTGTGTGTTTAGTATGCCTGCGTCACCCTTTAACTTGGTTCATGAGGGTTAAAATGAAAAATGCAAAAAAGAAAGAGACTACATAGAACGTTGGAGGATATTGCATTCCTGATTAGTGTATAGCAATAAAAAATATGCTTCTATTTCCAATGGGGAAGAAAAATACAATAAGGTGCAAATTTTAGGACAGGAAAAAATATTATACATCACAGAGAACTAGCTGCTTCAAATGGGCTACAACTTAACCACAAAAATTAAAAAAAAAAAAATTGCTGCAAAGGGGTTGTGACGCTGAAAATCATGGACATAGGTATGGTCCTCCACTAAATTTATGCTCTCACCAATCTATTCTGAAGGTCATTATGCTAGTGCATTAAGGAGTCAAATTGACCTAATACAGTCTTAAAAAGCATACAATGAGGTTTAGGAGATATCAAGGATGCTTCATCACTTTCGGCCCTTAAAGGATAAGAGTATTATTTTATGAAGATAAAACATGATTGTACTTCATCCATTCTATCAGATGCATCTATATAGAATGTCATATTTACTGACTTTCTACCTGTTAGATATTTAGAGATTGATACAGTAGTCAAAGGACTAAGGTTTCAGGACACCTTGTGAATGGGAATAACCCAATACAAAGTTATGCTTACTTTGTTCTTACCTGTTTTACACAGACTTTGGCAAAGTTTGTAGGGGATGGGTACAAGTCTACATATTGGATTCATCTAATTCTTATCTCCTGGGACACATGAACAGAACAAGATGTTCTTATTTATAATGTGCTTATATACTCTTCTTTTGTTGTATAGTAAAGTGGTACTACAACGTGCAGTAGGGTTTTCATGAATTACAGAACTTTGTGCATAGTTTAACTTTAATAGACACCCCAAGTTCTATTTCCCATAATTCCTAAGCTGGGTTTTTTGTGATTTATTTTTGCATGAAAGTGCCCGCCATCATCTTTGGAACAGTCTGCTTACTTCTTGTAAAGTATACTCTATATTTTTATGCTTGATTTGCATTTTGCACTATCCTTTAGTACATTGAATTTTTTTTCAACTGTACAAAATGGGTCTTAGATCTGGTTTATAACAAAGGAGAAATCAATGTTTTACAAAAATGATTGGGTGTTCAACCTACTAAGGGTAACAGGGTCATATATTTTGATTTTCAGAAGATTTGCGATCAAACTACTCGGGCCAGAAAGTAGACTCAAATAGCTTTTATGGCGTAAACCACATGCAAATTCAAATTCTAGTGTTTGGGGCAAGCCTATAAAGTTTGGTCTGCTGAGCTGTCTAACCTTGTGGACTTGTAACTTCAACGTTGAGGTCCCAGGGTCAAGCGTGGGGTCCGCAAACTTCGGGCTTTCAAACCTTGCGGATGCATGTTTTGACCTTACGGATGTAAACTTTTACCCATATATGACAATTTTGTCCATTTCAAAACCCTATTGATTATGTAGCTTTCAATCTTATTTTATACACTTTTAAAATTTTGGAGGGAAAATTCAGAGTATGGAGCTCTTCCTTGCCTATAAATACAATGAGAAGCCTCTTAAAAATGGATACAACCCCCAAACATTTAACATGTACCTGTTTACACCCATTTTTGGCTAAAATTCATAAAATGAATTTATTGGTTAAAAGAAGGCCTTGAATGATGGTTTCAGGCCTTGAGAGAAGCCTTAAAAATTGGTCACCTACAGAATTGGGCCTTTGGAAGAATTTAAAGTGGCCACAATTAGGCCAAATTAAGTTTGGAAAGGAAGGAGAGAGTTTGAAAATTGATTAGGCCACATTAATATTTGGAGCATGGCCTAATTAGTCAAGGCCCAAATTGATTTTTAGATCTAGGCCCATTTTCAAGCCTCGGCCCAACTAATTAGAGCCCAGACTAGTTTTTCAGGCCTATCTAGCCCAATAAGGGCAAGATCCGTTTTTCAGGTCTAGGCCCAGTTTTTCGGATTTATTTAGGCCTAAAACTAACTAAGTCAAGAAGGCCATAAGCTGCTTAGTCATGTTTAGTAACCAAGCTGCTCACAAGCAGCTCAAAGGCCTAGAAGCTTCTCCCTAATAAGGTGCTCAAGCAGCTCAAAAGCCAAGCTGCTCACAAGCAGCTCAACCAGGCCTGCGTTTTTTGCCTTGGTGGGCCCAAATATACCTTTTTTACAAGCATCCAGGCATGCAAGCAGCTCAACTAGACCAAGGACACGTGGCAGCCATGCATGGAGACATCCCAAGCAGCTCACAAGCAGCTTAGGCCTGCACAAGCAGCTCAAAGGCGTAGAATGTTCTTGCTGGGCAGATCTGGGTAAGCTGCTTACAAGCAGCTCAAGGTCTGAGTGGACCCCATCCTTCAACATAAAGCAAGACCAAGGACAGGTGGCGTACATGCAGCCCCTTGGAGCTGTTGGATAGTGATTCATCCAAACCTAAGCAAGCTGCTCACAAGCAGCTCAAAGGCCTGGATGCAGAAGTTCCTTTTACTCTTTTACAAAGTTTTATGCAGAAAAGAAGTGCTTTTCAGGCCTTTACCATTTCCTTGGAGTAAAAGACACGTTTTGCTCAGAGAACACCCCTCATTGGACCATTTTGAAGCTGCTCAAAGCCTAGACCTTTGCTAGAAGGCCACATGGCGACCATGCATTGGAGCATTTTGAAGCAGCTCAAGGCCTGTGACTCCTATAAATCCCAGTTTTGGAGGCCTTGGCCAAGGTCCACGACCATAAAGCCTCCGGCTTACCTAATTTACATTTCAATTATCTTTTATCTTTCGGTCCACGACCATAAAGCCTCCGGCTTATCTCAATTGTCTTTCAATTATCTTTCAACTATTTTTATCTTTAGGTCCACGACCATAAAGCCTCCGGCTTACCCAATTTATCTTTCAACTATTTATATCTTTCGGTCCCTGACCATCAAAGCCCACGGCTTATGCCAATCTATCTTTCAATTGTCTTTACTTTTCCGTTCAATCTAGCACGGACTAGATTTTATTTCCTTTCATGTTCTTGTACCCAAACTTTGTTAAAACCGTTTAACGAAGTTCATTTAGCTTAGCGTTTAGTCCTATTTTCTTTTCTTTCCATTTTTCACACGATTAGGAAATTTTTAAGTCCTTAGCCCGCAAAGGCAAACCACGAACCTCCATACGGCCTCACCCCTTAGGCCGTACGCAATGGTCTGTACGAAGTCAGATTGAGGCATCCAGGCCTTAATACGAATTTGGGCAGCAAACCTGCCCTGGCACGCCCGCATCAGGCCTGGAACTGCACTACTCGCTGTTCCTAGGCCAATTGTTATTTTTTGGAAACAAACAGTACCTCAAAGTCCATCTATAGGCACTGCCCCATTGTTATTCTAAGCCTAAACCTATATACTTGTCCCTAATCCACATTATTGCGGTTTGTGATCAAAGAGAAGACTTGCTAAAGTAAAATTGCACAAAATTGATATGTTTGCATGAGGAGACATCCGGCCGGCAATGAAAGATTATCGATCTCACCATTTTCTAGACTTTGGATAACTTATTTTATACTTCACTTTTCAGTTTATGAATTATTAGTGCAAGAGCCACATTCATCTTTTTCTTTTATGCTAATCCGCTTTGCATGCTTTCCTCCTCCCTACTTAAAAATCTAATTGTCGTTAAAATACCATGAATGATGAATAGAGGCTAACCATTTCGTTAGGTCCTTAACTTAGCTTCTGAGCTGAGTAATCTCTGGTTATAACGGACTAGTAGCCTTAAAAGTAGCCTTGTTTGGTTGCTTGGTTAGCCTAAACCAAGTGGCGACTCCAATCGCGGGAGGCCCTTAGCTATATGGAAAACTTGATCAAATGTGCTTGCTCGGTGGATACCATGGAGTCCTGCTACTCATGTTGGGCACATGTTCTATAGGGTTACCAAAATGTCAAGTGACTCACATAGTACTTTGTACATTTAGAAGAGTCCATTACCATAGGTTCGAACCTGAGTTTGTGTTCTTTATTTTCTTTCTAAGCTTTGTGACCCTAACCTTTGTTCTCCATCTGCCTTGGTTGGTGTACTCACTTTCAGATTCAAGCCCAGGACGTTCGTGTTGGTAATGTTGTATGGCTTCGTGAGAATGATGAAGTGCCATGTGATCTTGTTCTAGTTGGTACCTCTGACCCACAAGGTCTCTGCTATGTTGAGGTAAACAAACGATTTGAGAAGGTTATCCGTTGGAGACTTTTGCTCAGAAATTGTTTTAAGCAAAAGTATTTGTATCTTTTATCTTCATATTAATGGTAAAACATTGGTAAGATGGTATTTTGTTTTCTTAAATGGGCGGGCTAAATAGTTCTATGTCTACACGTGGCTGTAATCACCTAACCATTTCAGTAATACATGGCACTATTGTTTGGAGAAGTTTTGCAATTCCTTTGAAATAAGTAGTGTGAGAGTTGTATGTGCGAAACAAGTAGTGTGAGAGTTGTATGTGCGATGACCTGGAAAGATTTATTTTGTTTGAATTTACCTACTGCATTCCATTCGTATCGTTTTGTTAAACTGGTTGCGTTAGAGTTTCATTCGGTCCTTGTAGTGTTCCTATACAGAAGAAGTTTAATGCACAAATTTGATACGGAGTATTTTTTTAGATCACCTTATATAGTGCTCCATTGAGAAGCAAAACGAGAAGGAAAGAACAGGAGACAGGCTTGAACCACTACACCCAGGTTTTAGGCACATACACTAACATAAGGTGCATCACTTGCCAAAACAAATAAGCTCTAGACCTATTTTACTTTGTTTCTTGGTACAGAGCCAAGTATGCGATGAGGACTTCATCTTGGTAGTCAAGGGTACTTGGTGCATAAACGCAAAGAACTAATTAGCTCCGCAATGTCATATCATCTGTCCCAAAATTAAATTTACTTATGGTTGCACTTGGGGAATAAAGCCAGCTTACCTTCGTATTTTTCACGGAAACAAAACTGGAAGTTGGTTTGGTTTCTTTGAGCATGTTGGTACCCTTTTGATGAAGTGTGAGAAGAAAGTGTTTGGTGAAAAAATCTATGGCACACTTGCATGAAAGTTGTATCTTCTGAAAGAATTTCTTTTGAAAGACTTATGAAAGAATCCAGAAAAGAAATATATATTGCAGGTTGCTTCAATCTTATAAGAACAATCTCATTCTATCCGGTATTCAATTCAATGGGTATGTCAGTTTTTGGGGCTTAGTACCCGAACCATCTTACCTAATAATAGACTTCGAGCTGACAAAGTGCCAGCAAAGTATATTATGTATAGTCTCAGGGGAGCCTGGTTGAATAGGTATGAGAAAGTTGTCTGGATATTGGACGTATCTAAAAGAAGGGAACTACGTCATGATGGAAAGATCAAATTGATGGGCATAGATATCTTGGGAATGGGGGACAGGGAACTTCCTTGGGGGATGCCCTTCTCTAGGAGGAAGAAAGCATCAATTGAGAAAAAGAAAATGCATAATATGGCCATTAAGAGTATGTCATCTAAGAAGTGTGTCTACTTTTCTAAGAGGAAGAGGGGAACCTCAACTGAGAAAACATACCCAAAATAGTGCAGTAAAGTTTGGTGCTTTGGTAGCATCACTCTCAACAGATGTGGCTAGGATGGGAGAACTGGAGAGTGATTATATTGAACTGTTTTACTTCTTTGGGTTCCTAATATTTTTCATGCTATGAATACGTTATTTTAAATGCTGTTATTTATAATCTGCATTATCAACATTTGTGGTAACACAGTTGCCCATCTTGTACGGTTTATGCTACTTTAAATGTTGTCAGAGATAATGGTAGTATTGTCGGAATATGACATTTGCTCTTTTGAATATTTAAGTCATTTTTAACATGTAAACATATTTTTGTAAACATGTAAACATATTTGCAGACGTCTGCATTAGATGGTGAAACTGATCTTAAGACGAGGGTGATACCCTCTGCTTGCATGGGAATTGATGTTGAGCTATTACACAAAGTCAAGGTGAGCTTTTCTTTCCGTGCATTATCATGGCTAGGAATTTTGCCAACATTTTCCTTCTACATTATATAGTGGTGGTGATGATTTGCATTGTCTACTTCTTCTGCAGGGCGTAATTGAGTGTCCTAATCCAGATAAAGACATTAGAAGATTTGATGCAAATTTGCGGTTGTTTCCTCCTTTCATTGACAATGACTTATGTCCTCTAACGATCAAAAACACAATTCTTCAATCATGCTACTTGCGGAATACTGAGTGGGCTTGTGGAGTTGCTGTCTACACAGGCAAGTTTTATGAACAAATCATCAAAGTCACTTCTAAATCACAATTTGACTAAATCTTGCCCGTTGTAGTATGAAAATTGTTGTGTTATTGCTACGTCTATATATCTGCATAATACTGATAATAGGTTTCTGTTCTCTCTTTCCTCTTTTGGAAAGGGTGGCAATATATCCAATGGAGCTAATAGGTAATGCGCAATGACAAGAATGAGAGTGAGGAAGCAATGGTTCTTTCTTTTAGAACTGTTTAATTGCCAATTGTAGTTGTGGACGCTCTTTATTTGTGTGAAATTGGATAGATATGTTTGCTGGTGGCTGCAAGATGTCTAATAGTTCTGGCTTTCTTATAGTTTCTTCTGAATGAGTGGAAGATTGAACATGTTGTTGAAAGTTTATTTGGGAAGGGTCCTCAAACTTTTGATGAGGACTGGATAGAACAATTTGCCCCACAGTTTTTGAACTTTGTGCACTCTAATTGTAATGTGGGTGGTTACCCAAATGATTGAAGCTGGGGTTGAAATCTTGTTGGGCCAGTCCCGAACTCTGAATGTAAGGTCAGGGATTTGTGCCTGACATTTGTGGTTGGAAATATGCACTGCAAAGAAGTTTTCCGAATTATGTTCCGGTAGATTTGTGCATAGAATTCCTTTTTGTGTTCCTTCCATTGCATCATTGCTTCCAAATGAGTGGAGTAGTCGTACTGAATTTGCTTCTGAATCTTATACTGACCACTGGCTTCCTAGTCTTTTTACATCTTGTCCTAGATTGTGATTTACTTTTACATTTGTTTGGGGAGTTGTTATTCCTCATTGTATTTATTCTATCTTCAGGCAATGAAACAAAGCTGGCTATGAGTAGGGGTGTACCTGAACCAAAGCTTACAGCTATGGATATGATGATTGACAAGCTGACGGGAGCAATATTTATTTTCCAGATAGTGGTTGTTATTGTTCTAGGCATAGCAGGGAATGTTTGGAAGGATACTGAAGCTAGAAAGGTTTGCCAAATTCTGTTACTTAGTTTTTCTTGTTTAGCTTTCTTAAACTGCTTTATTCTTCCCTTCAGACTACGTCTCTGTAGCATGCATGGAATCTGATCATCCAACCATCTAATTTGCCCTTTATGCCAATCAATTGTGACCTCTTTTTTCCTATTCATAGCTGAGAATTTCATAGCCACTGCTTGTCTGCAGCTCTGTCTTGCTTGCAATTCCAATGATCTGCAGATGAATTGGATACTGCCCCCATTGTAGTTCTTGTACTTTTTGTTCTATAGAACTAATATCTTCACTTTGAAATTGGTTTAATCCCGGTTAGGAGATCGATGAATGTG
The DNA here is from genome assembly GCA_019656275.1 of Rhododendron kiyosumense. Lineage (NCBI taxonomy): Eukaryota > Viridiplantae > Streptophyta > Magnoliopsida > Ericales > Ericaceae > Rhododendron > Rhododendron kiyosumense. Next base: position 323,737 of record BPLS01000417.1, on the reverse strand, counting down.
TGTTAGTTTCTGGCCCAATACCTTTGATTTTGATCCACAAGCCACACTATATGGCCCAAAATGCTTAAGCCCAAGGAACTAGTAGTAGCCTACAAGATTTGTTATATACCCAAGATCATCCATGTAGACTTCCGACGTGGGATGGGGTGTTATAATTGCTCCACCTTTACAACCTTGCACCCTCGTGAGGGGTTGAGCACTAAAATCATCAATCTAAACCAAACCAAATCCAAAGTCCAAGGCCCACATGGTCGTGTCCACGGATTGCTCTAATACCATTAGTAACGCCCCATGTAAACCACTGGCCTAGTACCTTTATTTTGATCCACATGACCCAAAATGCTTAAGCCCAAGATACTAGTAGTAGCCCACATGGTTCCTTATATACGCAGGATCATCCATGTAGACTTCCGACGTGGGACGGGGGGTTATCATAGTTTCTTTGTGTAACTCTTTTGAGTTTCGCATATAATTTCTAAGAAATAGTTCAGCTGAAATACTCGGGAATTCTCTACCCTAATGTCAACCAGGTGAATTGTGTGTTGGATTTGCTCTCTTCTGTGAGTAATTCATATCCTCCTTAATCTCTACAAAGATAGTTCAGCCGAAGTTTATCTTTGTACCACTAAGGAATTCTCTACATTTTTGTCAACTAGTGGATTTTTTTAATACTCCCTCCATCCCAAAATGTTTGTCCGGTCCTCAAAACGATGACTAAAAAATAATGCATTTTTTCGATAAAAAATTCAAATTCTTTTAATAAATTATAAGAACTCATCGATATCTAATGAATTGTTGAATTTTTTTTGAAGTTTCCTTGCAAAAGTTGTATTAATTTTACGTCCTCGTTTTGCGGACCGGACAAATATTATGGGACGAAGGGAGTAGTATGTTTTTCCTTTTATCCGATGCTTTGTTATATCAAGAGGATATCTAGAAAAGATGTATAGTCATGCAATTGGACCATTGCACTGATGACGAGTCCTATGTGATTTATGGGCATTGGCTTCCTCATCTGCAGATCCTTTTTTGTCAAAAAGTTTCATAGATTTATTTCCTTCAATGTCAAAATTTGCATATAAAGGAAAAAGGGCTTGTTTTGGTCAGCCTACACGTCGGTAAAATTTGTCATCACTTCAGTTGTTAGTTTGAATTCTTTTTCACTCTGAAATTTGTTATCGCATCCCTCGCTTTGGTTTTCTAACTGTTCTGGCCAATTTGATTGTATTTGCTTGCTAGATGCTGATGAAGTTTTATATTATTGTCCAAAATGATACTTCATCTTTGGTTATTTGCAGATACTGATAAAGTTTTATATTTTTGTCCAAAGTCACACTTCATCTTTGGTTAACTATTAAGCATAGATTAACTTTTTAACCTTTTCTATTTCTGTTGCTGTTTTTGGAAAAGTGATGCTATCCTATTGGTTTTTTGTTCTGTAGCAATGGTATGTTCAATATCCATCTGAAGGCCCCTGGTATGAACTGCTGGTCATCCCTCTACGGTTTGAGCTTCTTTGTTCAATCATGATACCCATATCTATAAAGGTACACATGTTCAATGCTGCTGATTTTTTTTCGATTGTCATTGTGCACATTGTGATGATTTTTAATTATGAACCTTTTGACATGATTATGTGGCGTAGCGGAATTCATGAAGAGAGATTAGTTGCGTACTAATCTAAACGAGATAAATGTTTGAGTCCACGAACAAGTTCTTGAGTCCACAAGAAGAAAGAGATAATCTCATAATTTTTTTTGATGAAAAAGGTGAATAACTGTATAGGTTACAACCCTTATTTATACTAGTAGAGAAATCCTATATTAGGTAGGAATCTAGTAAGACAATTTCTTGCTAATCAAGAAATTATAAAGAAGAAAATAAAATAAAATAAAATAAAAGACTAATAAAATCCTAAAAGGAAAGGAAATAAAATTCCTAGAAGAAATCCTAAATCATGACAAAACAAGAAGATTAAAAAAGTGCAAAATAGGTATCACAAATAAGATTTCCTAATAATATAATTTCAAAAATAAAATTCTAATTCTAAACAAGATTTTAGTTTCTTATTTTTATAATTCTGGAATCATAAAAATAAGAATAAAATCTTTCATAATCTTGTCCTACAACGGTCTCCTTTTTTTGTTTTTTTCAAAAGAACTAGACCTCGGGTTCTCTTTGGAAATCTGCCATCTTCCATGCCAAAGAAATAGATACTTTGAATACTTCAACTCCTTTCTTAACTTCAAATAAAAATTCAAGGAAAAGTGCACTTGCGATGATCTTTTCTCTTCATGCTTCAACTTGTTGACAAGATGCACTAAACGGACATTGGGAACCCAATCAAATTGTTGCACACCAAGAAAATCGACTAAAGCAACATTAATTTTGTTATGCAAGCTGTTAAATTTTTTGGAGAGTTCCAACCTAAAACCAATTGGCAATAGGTGGAGTAACCTCCAGATTTTATTAGCCAAGCTTGGGTAGCTTAAATGGGTGATGTGGGACAAGTCTAACACTCCCCCTCACGTGCTGCACGTGGAGGTGACAAACCAGGAGCTGAGCGATTGACTCGGGCGACAGAGATGACAGAGACTTTCCCACGAGAGGTGAGGCCACCCAAGACCTAGCTCTGATACCATGTTGTTTGGAAGGATAGGAAAGTGCGTAGGGTGTTAATAACCGTAATACATAACAATCTTATTTATATAGACGACTCACATATTAAATAAGTAAACTAAGCAATGTGGGACTACTACTAATACTATATTCTAACCCAATCATTGTTTGAATCCATTCCGTGTATGTATGCTCCAACTTGATTGTTGATTGATTCTCTTAAATTTATGTTTTCGAACACCAATTTACCTTCACCAATGTTGTCCAAAATCTCCTCCTTGACACCAATATCAGTATCAAACACCTCCAATGTACAACTATTTTGGTCCTCAACAACTTGATCACTAATATTGATATTATTATTTTTAATATCAACTTCGAATATGACCTAATCCACGGCTTCTATATTATTCGTCTTATCACCAACCTCCTTTTCAATTTTTGGTTCATCAACTTGAATCATAATCTCTTTGACAACTTCTTCAACGACATTTTTGACAATAATGGTTGTGTTTTGTTGCTTTGGCCCATATTTTTCCTTCAGTAATTCCTCATAGTTCCATGACAAAAATCTCTCCATCAAAAGTCTTAATTCTCGACCATGCATGAATTCAACGCTTGCCCAATCGATCTCTTGACGATTGTAATTTTAACCACCACTGTAGTGCTGGGTCCGTAAGCTTCAATAACAAAAACCTCCTCCTTTGTTCGGAAGGAGTTTTTGTGTACTCAAAAATCATCAATGTCCAATATCCAATCCAAACGATCTTCAAAAAATTCAAGACCACTAAATTTTGGCAACTTATCGTCATACCTGAAATTTGCTTGTCGCTTTATCGACTGATAATCATCATGGTTCTCGAATAGCTCGCCTTCAAATTCATTCCTACTATCGTAGTGATAATAAGAATATCCTTTGGAGACGTTTTGGTGAATAGGTTGGTTGCGAGCAAATCTCCCAACGCGGTTCCTACTTTGGTTAGGAGGTTGGCGATGGGCAAATCCTAACGCGTGATCCATCTCAACCCTTTCTGGCCTTTTGCGATTTTGTAGAGTCAACCCCTGCAGCAACTCACTGATTTCTGCAAACTGAGTGCGCGTATTCTGATGGATCTCGGCTAATTGAGTGCTTCAATCCTGCAACTGTGTTCGGTTATCCTCCATCAACTTCCTTAGGTTAGAAAACCCACGACCAACGTTAATGGGTGTTTCTTCAGCCGTGTTTGGTGCCATCGAACCTGATACCACTTGACGCAACGGAATTCACGAAGAGAGATTAGTTGTGTACTAATCTAAACGAGATAAATGTTTGTGTCCACGAACGAGTTCTTGAGTCCACAAGAAGAAAGAGATAATCTCATAATTTTATTGATGAAAAAGGTGAATAATTGAATAGGTTACAACCCTTATTTATACTAGTAGAGAAATCCTATGTTAGGTAGGAATCTATTAAAGACAATTTCTTGCTAGTCAAGAAATTATAAAGAACATAAAATAAAAGACTAATAAAATCCTGAAAGGAAAGGAAATAAAATTCCTAGAAGAAATCCTAAATCATGCCAAAACAAGAAGATTAGAAAAGTGCAAAACAGGTAGCACAAATAAGATTTCCTAATAATATAATTTCAAAAATAAAATTATGAGATTATCTCTTTCTTCTTGTGGACTCAAGAACTTGTTCGTGGACTCGAACATTTATCTCGTTTAGATTAGTACGCAACCTTTGAAATTGTACTAATTTGGTGATACCATGGTGTAGCCATTATCATATGTTCTTTCCATTGGGTAGTATCGCCACTACAAGTAACAGACTTACCAATGTTTAGATGACCTATGGAACACCCACTCACTCTACAATTGGTGGGTACTCCGTCAGAAAAATCGATTTTCGGCATCAAATATATTTTCTTGTAGTGTTGACTCCATTGTCCATTGTGGGTGATTCATCAAGACCAAATTCACTAACAGCCAATGCAATATTATTTTGGTCCTCCGCAGCTTCATTTGAAACAATTTCAATATTCTCTTGCACACAAACATCGATGCCAATTTCGTCTTGATCATCAACTTTAATAGGACCTCCTCCACAGCTTCTATATTATTCATCTCATTACCAACATCCGTTTCAATTTTCTCTTCTTCATCGTCAAGTTATACTCGTTCTCCTTCCTCTTCTGCGACCTCATATCCATCATAAAAATTGTGAAACGAGTGACTTGAACTTGAAGGAACTTGACTCATTCTTTGACCTTTGGAGCTTGACTGAATTGAACTCGTTGGTATGTTTCTTGAATAATTTGTGTCTTCATGTCAAAAATATTGCAAATCAAATGTACCTTGGAAGGAATATTTTGACTCAAGCTTCCTCCGATACTCTTCACTCAACATCTTTCCATGATTTGTCTGAAGAAATCTCGTGCTATCAATTTTCTCATCCTGGGCCACGTCCTGATAGGTTGTTTAAATTCTCGTCTTTGGTTGGCTTGCAATTTCTCCCTCCATGTGGAAGCGTCACCATATAATTTACGCACCACATTTTTGACCTCCTCTTCTGGGATACCCGTGTAGAACTCAAAGAATTTGTCTAACTTTGCGAAACCAATAAATAAAATTCTCAACATGACAATTGAATTTGGGAATTTCTGGTTGTACCAGAATATAGAAGATCTATGCCTCTCTTGATAATATTCACAATAATCCTCAAATAACTCGTCTTCAAGATTCATCCTCACTATCGTAGTGATAATAAGAATATCTTCCGGAGACGTTTTGGTTAATAGGTTGGCTGCGGGCAAATCCCTCAACGCAGTTCCTATCAACTTTGCGTTTAACAAATTAACCATGGGCAAATCCCTTGGTGTGAGTCCTGTCAAATCCTTCCCTACGATCATCGTCAATAGGGTTTGTGTATTTTCCACAGACGAATGCCAGCGAACCAGAAAAGTGTGGTTTTGATACCACTTGACGCAGCGGAATTCACGAAGAGATTAGTTTGTGTACTAATCCATACGAATAAATACTCAAATCCGCGAACATACCTTGCGCACAAGGAAAATAGAGAGAACTCTCAAAATAATATTGATTAAAAGTTGAATAATTGAATAACTTACACCCCAATTTATACTAGTAGGAGTCCTAACAATATGGTAACTACAGAGTGGACTGCGGACATTATGTTAGGACATATGTTTATAAGAATTAATTGGATAATATGGTTTTCTTGGATAATTGGATGATATGGTTTTCTTGAATGTTCTCAATGATAAAAGCTAGGACATTCACGAAACCTCATAGGTAGTTGAGTCTTGTGTGCTACCTTCCCTTTGATCAATGGAATCTACTTAGCAAGGTTGCATAGCTGTGGATCACAGGTATGTGATATGATATGATAGGGATGCGGGTACAACTGGGATGCATTTGTGGATGAGTAATAATATTAGTGCCATATCATGCCTAAAACTAAAGCCAAAATCAAGCTTGTACAGAAAAACATCAAAGATAACCGAATTAAGTCATGTGAGTAATGATAGAAGTAAAACTAAATGTGTCAAGCTGTATCGGGCGTGTATTCATACCTGATACATGTACGAGACATTTTCTCGAGTATCTGTTCTCCATAGTTGTGTACACATGCAATACAGGAAAGAGATCCAGGCTATACTGTTTCCAAAATTCTAAGCACAAATGTATTATTTTCTTAAAAGGTTGTTTTCAATAGTTAGAAGTTTGATCGTTTTCATGCATTTGGTTGCTTTTGCTTAATCTTCTCCACAAGATAATTGAAATTTGATTCCATATTGTCATTCATACTCCTTAGTGTAAGCTAATGGAGAATTTTCCGTGGATGATTAAGGTTTTTCAAGCTAGGCATTATTACTTAAAGGTTAAGATGCTCAAACTAATCGATCAAGAGAGTGTAACTGTCTAACATTCTTTAAGGTGTTGAGCTTGTTCACATACTGGTTTGTATAGATGTTTCTCTCTTTTTTGTAAGAGAAAATCTTAAGAGTAGATTCGACTAATACTGGGACTTATAGTTTTTGAATGCTTGCTCTGTGTAGATGTGTTCTGTTCAGTTTGTTCCAAGTATGAAAATATATACCGCAAATCCTGTTTCTCTGCAATGATAACGTGGAGCGTTTGAAAATACTTAAACATAGTGAAATACATGAGTTTCATCTATGTTGAAGGGAAGCCATTCAATTCCTGCGTCAAATGATAAATTGATGCTCTGATAGTAAGGTGGATAATTTCAGATAATTAGGACTACTAATTAGAGCTTCAAAATTTTGCTGATATGTGGCAGGTCTCTCTGGATCTTGTTAAGAGCATGTATGCAAAATTTATTGATTGGGACAATGAGATGTTTGACATTGAAACTGGCACACGAGCCAATGCAGCAAAGTAAGAGAAATGAAATGTGATAATGTTAATGAGTTTTTTCATTGTCTTTAATTATCTAAATTGCAGAAATTGTATCTGGCAGCACAGCAATTAGTGAGGACTTGGGACAAGTCGAGTACATACTGACTGATAAAACTGGAACTCTTACTGAGAATAAAATGGTCTTTAAGAGATGTTTTATCGGTGGTATATTCTACGGGAATGAGACTGAGGATGCTCTGAAAGGTTTGGTTTTCCATTGTCTTTGCGTATTTCTCCTATTTTCATTATGCATACTTTATTTTCTTTCCAAACTGACTCGTTTTAAGTACATTGGCATGGGTTATCTGAGATAAGATCTTTTTGACTTGTACATGATAGTGGGACCTATAAAGAACATTAATAGTTTCTTCTTTGGATTCATGGCTCATGAATTCAATAATAGTTGCAGAGTATTATTGTACATGGATTCCCCCCAGCCCCCCAAACTCCAATAGGCTAGCCATGTAGATAAGTTGCAAAGGGGCTTGTATTGCAATTTTTCTTCCCAGTTCCCAAGCATACAGTGCTATTTTTGGTCCATACTTACATAAGATTTCATAATGTTATGGTTCACTCTGAACTGAAGTTAGGTATGCGTGATTGTTAGCACTCATCTATCACTTGTAGGACTCCAAATTGAATTATATAGTTCTTACTTCTTTGTGGTTATTAATAGTGCCTCCATTCAAGCTCTTTTATATGTTTAATCTTGAGATGACCTATTTATACTTTATGTTAATGTGAAAGGGGCTCTTGTGAAACCAAATGAACCTGCAATTCTTCGGTATTGCTCAATGATTGGTGGTTCCTGCTCTTTTTCTTACTAGTATACTATCCTTTTACATGTCCTTACCTTTCCTACAACAACAAATGAACCCATGTAGTCCCCAATCATTGGGGAATTGGAGACAGACCTAACCTTTGGCAATATGCACAAAATGGACACCAAAACTGAAAAATAAGCGACAAAGAAAACGGGTAAAAAATATTTGATTGTAATCAGTGTCAAATTCATTTTGCTCCTTTTGGTTATCCTTCCTGTGTAGATCACCCCATGACAAATACAAAAAAACACATAAATCCCTGTGGTTTGTGGGCTAAAACGAACCATCACATAGGATCATGGCGCCTAGATTTTGCTTACTTATTTGCGTTTTCTAAGGCTTTAGCTTGACCAGACTCATAGCATGATGATTCATGAATAACTGTTGTACATGTGTTATAGTTTTGCTGGAAAAGGTTGAATATCTCCAGCATGGACTTGCTATCCACTGGTGGTTTGCTTCTTTTACAAGGATTTAATACCTTAGCTGCAGGATCTCTTTCAATTTTAAAAAATTTAAACTCTCTGGTGCTTATTTTGGTCCATGCTACTGTACACAGATATGGAGCTACTCGATGCTGTTGTCAGTGGGTCTCCAGATGTTATTAGATTTCTTACAGTTATGGCTCTATGTAATACAGTCATACCTATAAGAAGGTGATTTAGCAACTTTATTGGTCAATAGGTTCCAGGATTATAAAACACCCATCCAGAATCTGATAAACATGGCTTATCTTCCATTCATTGTGCTTTGGTCTTATTTTGGGTGACTTCTTTTCTGTTGGTTGTGAATGATCTTATTGTGTCTTTGCATTTCTTATGTAGCAAAAGTGGATCAATCATGTATAAGGCACAATCTCAGGATGAGGAAGCTCTTGTTCGCGCTGCTGCCTGTTTGCATATGGTTTTTGTCAATAAGAATGCAAATATTCTTGGTACTAGCATCATGATTTTGGCTGCAAATACTAGGGTTTCTTTGATAGAATCATGATGTATTGCTGTCTTTGTTTTCATCTATTGCAGAAATCAATTATAACGGTGCAATGGTACAGTATGAGGTATTAGACACTCTGGAGTTCACTTCTGATAGGAAACGAATGTCAGTAGTGGTGAAAGATTGCAAAAGTGGAAAAATCATGCTTCTATCAAAGGGGGCAGATGAAGCTGTTCTACCTTGTGTGATTACTGGTATGCTTCGTCAGTCTTTGTAGACGTCCAGTGAACGACTGTGACAAGGCACTAGAAACTGCATTTGTAGAGATCGCTAGTCCTTCAACTTGCTGAAAGCTTTCACCCTTAGTAATGCGAAGCGGGAGTGCCTAGAAGCTCCTAAGGTTGGGAGTGCCTAAGGAGCATATATAGATTATATATAATAACATATATGAAATATCTTTAAATACTTAACCATTGCAGGAAAAGCGATACTTATCAAGATTGTTCCGGATCTTAAAGGGTGATTAATGGAATTTAGATATTTCCAATTTGCAAAACTTCTTGATTAATATGATTTTCATATTCTTATTTCTGCAATGGCATTACTCCCTTAAAAGTAAGAGAATAAGAGAACAACTGCCTTAATGGCTGATAAGCTCCCATCTTAGTTAGGAGCGAGCTCCCATCTCGAGGGGAGCAAGCTCCCGTCAAGCTCCCATCTTGGGAGCGCCGATTCGAGCTCCCGTCTTGGGAGCGCACCCATTTTAGAAGGATCTTGCTACTAAGCTTTCACCTGCATGTTACCATTTCTGCTCAGAACCCTTGATTATGTCGGAAACACAACTGATTTGCTCCAATATCTAGAGATGACAGAAAAGACACCCTCTTGCATATTGAGTCAAAAAATTGAAAGCAAAACTAGTCTGCTAAGCTTTTGTCTTCTTGTTGCAATTAAATCCCCCTAAAATTAGTCCGCTAAGCTTTCGTCTTCATGCCCCCACCACATATCTACCAATTGGAATAACCTATGCCATATGGATGAAGCCACAAGGCAATCCACAGATAGGAGTTGCAAGGTTTAGTTATTCATCACATGATACTCCACTGGGGACAAAGAGAGCGTTTATGTCTACTCTTATGAAAGATGTTATTAGCCCTTAACCTATTTTGAGCCAAAGTGCATCGTACGAGTGTGTATGTGATATTGTGTCTTTATTTTCTTTGGAAGTGGCAAGAGTCTAAAAGTTGTGTTTCAGTATAAATTAGATAGCTGATGTGCTTGCCCTCAGTGATACTTCAATTGCTTTGGTAATAGTTAATTGCAAACTATTCAGGACAACAAACTAGGAGTTTTTCTGAAGCTGTAGAACAGTATGCTCAATTGGGACTGCGGACATTATGTCTGGCTTGGCGTGAATTAGAGGATGATGAATATCAAGAATGGTCTTCGATTTTTAAAGAGGCTAACAGCTCATTGGTGGATAGAGAGGTGAGGAGGATATCTTAATGTCATTTGTTCTTCTTCTTTGAGTTTATATACCTCCTCTCGTGGAAGTTGGTAATGACATACTTTGTTCCCTCAATATATTCTTTGCAGTGGAGAGTAGCTGAGGTCTGCCAAAGACTAGAGCATGGCTTTGAAATCCTTGGGGTTGCTGCCATAGAGGATCGATTACAGGTACGCTTTTTTGTTGGGTAACTAATATTACCTAAATTAAATATTTTTGGATATCCTTAATACATATATTTGGCTTTTAGATTCTTGGGCTTTATTTGTTATCATTTATCAAAATTTTCAGGATGGTGTACCGGAAACAATTACAACACTTAGAAGAGCAGGAATAAACTTTTGGATGCTAACTGGAGACAAGCAGAGTACTGCTTTACAAATTGCTCTGTCGTGCAATTTAGTATCCCCAGGTTGATAAATCATTTTTTCTCTGCTCCTTGTGCTATATTGATTACAATTCTAGAAATATGTCCATATTTCTGTTGATCCTATATCGAAATAGCAGACCCCTCTTGCATGGGGGAACTACGGCCTGTGGATTCCTGAGAAACTCTAGTAATAAATAAGTTTATTTTAGGTCAGAATTTTTATTTCTTATTTGCGTTGAGTAAATATTCATTGACTGATTGACTTACGAGTCTCAAGCACTCAAGTTGGTGCACCCTGGCTAGGTGGCATTCGCAAAAAGTTAAGTTTTACACGTCAGCATTCTGGAGTCGTATGTAACAGATTTTTGCATACAAGTTCAACAGAATACGTAAATATGTGATGTATGTAGTTCATATTTTCATTTTACGGATGTTTTTGGAGAAAATGGAAAGGAATGCTCTGAAGTTTGGTATTTTTCATGTTTCATCGACTATTATACAACCGTTAATAGATTCTCTTCTGATTTGTGGACAGAACCCAAAGGACAGCTTCTGTTGATTAATGGAAAAACTGATGATGAAGTATGTAGAAGTTTAGAGAGGGTTTTGCTTACGATGAGAATAACAAGTTCAGAACCCAAGGTATGGATTTGGCACCGTCATAAGACTGCATCTCTCAATTACATTAACTGTTCCTCTACACCATTTTTGCCTCTATCGTATTGGCAATTTATGGGTGGCAGTTGGCATTTTTCTTTAGATACTGATGTTTAATTAAATCTTGAACTGGTTCATCGATCTGAATAACTCCAATCTAATGTTCATATCTATGAACAATCCATGATAGTTTTTACGCTGCATAAATTAAGGCGAGGCAAGCTGGAGCACAGGGTAAAAGAGAAAGTAAAAGAAAAAATCCCATTCCCAGAAAAAATGGTTGGTGGATGCTGGGTACTATGTTTGCGAGCTGAGTAAATGTGTCATATGTGAACCTTAACTCACTGTATTGACGCCGTGGATTTATTCTGAGTCACAGCTTCATTTGATCCCTGCCTTTTAGTTCTTTTTCTTTATTTGGATTAATCAGCCAAATTCTGTTATATCAGAATAGTTGATGGTGGGAGAAGGCACCAAGAAATAGTGCTTTGTTGATCATGAAAATGGATATGTGGAGGATTTAGAAAAAAAGTGTTAGAAAGATCCCTCGTTGGTTGGTTTCAGCCTCTGCACAAGGCTCCCGCATCAAGTAGGGTACTACGTTCTGGGAGAGGTAATAGGTAGCAAATCTTGCCCATTCTTTTGTGTGGATAGGCTGATATCTGTGACTGCAGCCCGTGCATCAGATTCCATAGATTAAAAACCTTCTTTTATGTAGGCACTCACTTTCTATGTTTGACTTAAATTTTTGGCATTGATACCTGAGTAGGTTGAACTTATAGTTTCCTTGAAAGTCTTTTTTTTTTCACTCTCTTTTTGAATCACTGCTTGTTTTTTAACAGGACGTGGCTTTTGTCATTGATGGCTGGGCTCTTGAAATTGCGCTTAGGCATTACAGAAAAGCATTCACTGAATTGGCAATTTTGTCAAAGACAGCTATATGTTGCCGTGTTACACCATCTCAAAAAGCGCAGGTGCTCTTCATCAGTTCTTGGATGATCTATCACTTACAAGTTGCAATGAAATAAGCTATTTTGGATTCTATAATCTGATTTTCATTCATAACTTTTGGGAGTTTTTGAAAAGAACTTTTCCTCTATCTGTACCTTCTTGTAGTAATGGTTTGAAGATAATACACTGCACATGTAGCTGGAAAGGGGAAACAGAGCTATTTTAACCAAAGAAATTGTGGTCAGCAGGTTTGGATGAAGATTTGTGCTCCTCAAACTTCAGGTTATAATTGGGCTCTGGACTTAAGTATGGTGGGGAGTGGAAGGAGATATTGGCAATATGTGGAATACCATAGCTGACGGTATTAGAAGAATATCAAGAGAAGTTCTTGGGGAGTCGAAGGGAAAATGTCCAATTTCTAAAGAGACATGGTGGTGGAATGACGAGGTTCAAACCAAGGTAAAAGCCAAGAATGAGTGCTTTAAAAAGTGGCAAAAGGACCGAAATGAGGAAAATTTTCAGGGTTATAAGCAAGCTAGCAAGGAAGCCAAGAAAGCCGTTAGGGATGCTAAGTTGAAAGCTTATGAGAATTTCTACGCTAGACTCGATAGTAAAGATGGAGAAAAGATTATTTATAAACTTGCCAAGTTGTGAGAAAGGAGAGCTAAAGACATTTCTCAAGTTAAGTGTATAAAAGATATTGATTTAGTGGTGTTGGTAAAAGACGAGGCAATAAGGGATAGATGGAAGTTGTATTTCGAGAAGTTGGTAAATGAGAAACATGAAGGAGGCATTGGTGGGAGAGGAAGAGTTTGTACCTGGCGAGAATATAGAATATGAATTTTATCGGAGAATACAAAGTTCGAAGTGGTCAAAGCTTTGAAAAGGATGAAACCGGGTAAGGCCTTAGGACCAGATGGTATCCCTATTGAAGTGTGGAAAAGTCTAGGTGACCTGGGGGTGACTTGGTTGACCAAATTGTTTAACAAGATTATTATGACTAGAAAGATACTCGACGAGTGGAGAAGGAGTACTCTAGTACCTATCTATAAGAATAAAGGGGATATCCAAAGCTGTAACAACTATAGAGGTATTAAATTGATGAGTCATTCGATGAAGTTGTGGGAAAGAGTTATTGAGTATCGCTTGAGGATGGTGACTACGGTGTCAGAGAAATAGTTTGGGTTCATGCCTGGAAGATCAACCATGGAAGCTATCTACCTATTAAGGAGAATGGTAGAAAAACACAGAGTGCAGAAGAAGGATCTCCATATGGTTTTCATAGACTTAGAAAAGGCTTATTATAGGGTGCCTAGAGACATTATATGGTGGGTTCTAGATAGAGAGATTGACCAAATAGTATATCAAGGTGATTAGAGACATGTATAAAGGTGTTGTCACTATCATTCGATCACCAGTAGGGGAAACGAGTGAATTCCCAATCACTATAGGATTACATCAAGGGTCAGCTTTGAGTTCGTACCTTTTTGCCTTAGTTATGGATGAATTGATTAGACAATGTTAGAAAGATATCTCATGGTGTATGATGTTTGCAGATGACATTGTCCTCGTAGATGACACCTTTAGAGGTGTTAATACGAAACTAGAAATTTGGAGGGAAGCATTAGAGTCAAAGGGTTTTCGAATAAGTAGGAGTAAAACTGAGTATATAGTGTGCAAGTTTAGTGGTACTAGCAGTGCGCACGAAGAAAAAGTGATGATCTAAGACCAGGAGATACCTATGGAACTGCCATTAGAGCAACGATACTTTACGGGATAGAATGTTGGCCTATTAAGAAACAACAGGTGAACAAGATGAGTGTAGCAGAAATGAGAATGTTGAGGTGGATATGTGGTAAGACTAGAAGAGACATAATTAGAAATGAAACGGTTCGTGAGATGGTAGATGTAGCACCCATAGAAGAGAAGCTGAGGGAAAATAGGCTAAGGTGGTTTGGGTATGTTTACCGTAGACCAGGAGATGCAGTAGTTAAGAGAGCGGATAGGATAGCTTTGGGTAGCAATGCTACGGGGAGGGGTAGACCTAAATTGACATTAGATGCTGTGGTGCGCAACGAAATGAGTATAGTAGGTTTGTGTGAACAAGTGGCCCTTGACAGAGCTCAATGGAGGAAAATGATTCATGTAGCCGACCCCAAGTGATTGAGACTTAAGTCTTGGTTTGGTTATTAGATTTATTCTTTTAGACATTGAAATAGTAGAAGTAAAAACACAAAGGGAGAGGAGAGATATCCTTTGGCAAAGGATGTTGCACAACCATTTCGTTACTGTAGATATTCAAGTAAGTGATAGAAAGACACCATCCTTGTTTTCTTAAAAGCAGCGTGAAACATTATAAGATGGCCTGAGGGCTTGTTGCAAATTCAAACTAATTTCTGCTAATTTTATTTCTTTTCTATTGTAGCATAAAATTTGGTTCTGATTGGTGCAACTAGTTGGTAATTATTCTTTATACATTCGCGGTGCAAAAATTATTGGAAGTTTGTTTTCCCTGGGCTTGATCCTTTAGATTTTGGAATTTTCATTTTTTTGGATGGTGTTGAGGTACCAGTAATTAATATTTGAGTTGGCCTAAATGGGAGAAGATTGAATGTAGCCTAATTTTGCTAGGCTTGATCCTCTGGATTTTGGAATTTTTCACTTTTTTGGATAGTGTTCAGGTACACCTGTAATTAATATTTGAGGGTTCCTAATTGTAGGGTTGCTAAACGAACCAAACAACCTAAGCTTGGCTCAAGCTTGGCTTGACTTTTGGCTCGTTCAAACAAAGTATAAGCCAGGCTGAATCACTTTTGATTGTTTGTTTATAAATTAAAGACAAGCCCGAGTATATTTGTATTTGGCTTGAAAGGCTTGTAAACAAGGGGTCATTCCGTAAATATTGCAAAAATAAGGGTAAATCAATAGATATTCCAAATATGTGAGATCTTATCTAACAATTTTTTCACCAATCATTGGTACATTCAGTACTTTATTGCAGGAACATAGGTTTTCACCCCCAAATTTTGTCAGTTGGGAGCGTCACAAGCTTAAACTCAGGCTTGATAGCTCGAAATTTCACGAGCTTAAGCTCAGGCATGAAAGTTCGAGATTGACTTGCATATTTCACGAGCCAAGCCAAGTTTATCATGATCATAAAATTTCAAATGTGAGCCAAGCTTGAACAATTAGTCTTCAAAAATTCTCCAACTCAAGCCAAGCTTGAACACGTGTAAATGTGTAATAAGGAGTTGAGCCAAGCCTAAGCAATACCGTGTTTGGCTTGATTAGCACCCCTACCTAAATGGGAGAAGTTATTCAACTTTAGATGTTTGTTCTTTATAGTGTTGTCATTTCACAATATCCTTTAGAAATATGTTGAGTTAGCTTTCATGTTTTCTTGTTTTTTGAAGCATAGTATGTACTACTTTATCTCTACGCAGCTGGTGGATATCATAAAATCATGTGAGTACAAAACTCTGGCTATTGGGGATGGTGGGAATGATGTGAGGATGATACAACAAGCTGACATTGGGGTTGGCATTAGTGGGAGAGAAGGACTACAGGCAGCAAGGGCAGCTGACTACAGTATTGGCAGTGAGTATTAAACATGGTGTTAGTGCAAATTTATGGTTGTTTGGAAGTCATCGCGTATAGTGATTTTGGTGATTTTCTGGTTATTTTACTTGCATTGCATGTCATTTGACTTCCCATCTCGTAATACTGTGCTTTCAATTCACGATTTGAATCACCCATACCACTAATTCTAGTAGTCTTATCCTGTCAAGTTTCTTTTTCGTTAATGGGCATGCAATCATGCCAAATTAACAAAAGCAGTCAAAGGGGTATAAGCCATGTATGCAAAAATATAGACCAAACCCCTTGAGCGTAGACAACAACTAAGCTCCATCTATAAAATGTTGATTGTTGGTTCTGGGGACTGCTCGGGTTATGTTATTAGTTTCACCTGCCCATTTCTTGGCTAAGTCCTAATCTGCATAGGCTCATCTTTGATTGCATGCTCTTCCTGTTAAGTAATGTTCCCCTCTTGAGTAAAGGAATTTTCATCAAAGGCACGAGCAATTTTTGTATTTTTTTTGAAATCTCGCCCATTTGTAGCTGTGAGATCATGACATGCGTGACTTTGTGTATGGGTCTTGGAACCTGTCTGTTTCTAATTATTTGTTGGTCTTGGCCGAGGTTCCATGGGTTGAAATCAACTATTTCTTGCCTTGCAGAATTCAGGTTTCTGAAAAGATTGATACTTGTCCATGGGCGGTATTCGTATAACCGCACAGCATTTCTGTCTCAATATTCATTTTATAAATCGCTGCTGATATGTTTCATCCAAATCTTGTAAGTTACAATGAATTTTGTTCTGTTTGTTGTGCTTTCTCTATGCTGGTTTTTTTCATCCATCTGCAGTGCAACTTGTATTCGTTATTTTTTCCCGATGTACTAACACTAGGGCACATACAGTTTCTCTTTTATATCAGGTGTCTCTGGTACCAGCCTTTTCAATTCTGTCAGTTTGATGGCTTATAATACTTTCTACACGAGTATCCCTGTTTTAGTAAGTGTCTTGGACAAAGATCTTAGCGAAAGAACTGTGATGCAGCACCCACAAATATTATTTTACTGCCAAGCAGGGAGGTCTGCTCTTTATCCAAATCATTCTGTTGTTATCATGATTTTAGAAAAAAAATTGCTTTCGGTTCAAGGAAATATTGCATGCCATGGAACTTGGGCCTTTTGCTGTCTCTTGTCCAGATTCTTCCTGTTAGTTGCTAACTAGAATTTGTCATTCTTGAAACAGGCTTCTTAATCCTAGCACATTTGCTGGATGGTTTGGGCGGTCTCTGTTCCATGTAAGTTGTTTTCATTTGTTAATTTTTAGAGTTTCATTTCTATTCCTTCACGGATTCCATTTTCAGTGGTTGAAACTCATCATAGTTGCTGACTTTTTGGATTACATAATTTAAGACCATCAAATAAATCCTGGAGAAGAGGTTAAGATGCTAAGTTAACATTTTATAAACTAATATGATGACAACCACACTTCTTAGGAAAAGTAAAGTGCGAGGACGTCTTGGAGGAAAAACGAAAAGGCGCTATGGGATAACATCCCACATTGGTATAAATAGAACCGCAAGCGTGCTACTCAATTACTTGGGGTTGATTTTGGAGAATTAGGGCTGTAAATGAACCAAAAGACTCATTCTTCTTTGATTCGGGTACTAAACTAACTGAACCTGAGCTTCAATTTTAAACTCGTTAAATAAATAGCGGAACATGAACCTGACAGTATTTGGCTTGATTAGGCTCACGAACCTATATTATATATATGAGAAGAATTGCACATATAACCTTAATATGTATAAACTTTTAAAAGTACTAAATACTTATAGCTTTAATATATTTTATAGTTTTACATTATATATGTACAAAATAAAAACTTTATTTGCAGTTCTAGACTTGTACGATTGTATATATAGCTAATTTTTTTGACTCATTAAGGCTCGTGAACAAGTTTGAGTTCAAGTCAAACCTAGGCAAGCTTGGTCCGAGCTCGGCTCGTCATATTTATTGAGCTCAAACTCGGGTCGAGTTTGTTTAAAAACTTAACAAACAAACCTGAACAGTATAAAGCTCGGCTCGATTCGGCTTGTTTACAGCTCTAGCCCCTATGGACAATGTTGGTAGGTCCACTTTCTTAATGTTTCTTGGCCGGCAGGCGGTGGGTTGTCAGAAGTGTTATCAGAGTAAGTCTCATGAAGGGCTCTGTGGTGGTGTGGTAGAGGATTAGAGGCTTTGGTCAGGGACAGTGGCCCTGGGTAGTGTACCTTATTCCCGCATGTGGGTGGCTATATGGTCACATATGATGAGCTGTCCATATTCACCAGCCAGGGGAAGTTGCTTGGCCAGGCAACGAGGAACTTGCGTATTTCATATCGGTCAAATGTAACGGTGGCATTGCTGGGATATTGGAGAATAGAATGGCATATACTTAAGTTTTTACCACAAGCTTTCTACAAATTAAATTAGCTCAAACTTTTAGGCCTTGTTGGTAGGTCATCATTCTTCATTTAACTAGGCCAGCAGGCAGTGTACACTATAGGGCTTTTTAAGGGTTTCAAAGGGGGGCTGTTCTGGGGTTGTTCATACACAGTAGTACTTTACAGTCTTCGAATTTTAGATTGCAGAAACCAAAGATCGAAATGGGAAGAAGAAAATTCCAGGACCTCCTCCCTGAGCTAGGCACCACACCTAGAACTATGGTTGCATCACACGATTCACAAGAAAGCTTCAAAGCTCTGAAATTTTGTTAAATTCTCAACTCTGCCAACATTGAACCTTCACATGGCATTAGAGAGGTGTGTAGAAGTATGCCTAACCTGATAGGAACTGGATTGCAGTTAAGAAAATCCTACCAAATTGAATTGAGTTCATGAATACAAGAAATTAGTGGGAATTCTTACTTTCTCTCTTAATTCCCTTCCCCCCCCCCCCTCACTGTAGTACCAGTTGCTTAGTTCCAGGTTGCTGATACTCGAGATGGTTTGCAGGCAATAGTTGTATTCGTGATCACTGTACATGCTTATGCCTATGAAAGAAGCGAAATGGAGGAGATGTCGATGGTTGCACTCTCTGGATGCATTTGGTTACAGGCTTTTGTCGTTGCATTGGAGACAAAGTGAGTTCATGTCTA
>BPLS01000417.1:231821-304732 GCA_019656275.1 Rhododendron kiyosumense | reverse complement strand
GTCATTGACGTTCTTGGACATAATTTCACATTTAAAGCTAGAGGTCTATGCTAACCTGTTGCATTGGAGACAAAGTGAGTTCATGTCTAGTTACTGACGTTCTTGGACATAATTTTGCATTTAAAGCTAGAGGTCTATGCTAACCTGTTGCATTGGAGACAAAGTGAGTTCATGTCTAGTTACTCACGTTCTTGGACATAATTTCGCATTTAAAGCTAGAGGTCTATGCTAACCACCTATACTTGACGCTTGTATAGATGTTCATTTTCCTTGCTGATCACTGCTCACACATGTTGCAGTGATGTTTACCTTACAATAAGCAATATAGGTGTTCTGGAAAGGACTAACATTAAGCAATTGCATCCGTTTCAACTGCCATTCTTTTGTTTATGTATGTAGTTCCTTCACAATATTGCAACATCTGGCCATTTGGGGAAATCTTGCTGGCTTCTATATCATCAACTGGATTGTTAGTAGCCTACCGTCATCTGGGATGTACACCATAATGTTCCGCCTCTGTAGACAGCCATCTTATTGGACAACTATGTTTGTGAGTTTTACTTCTTTTACTTCTCTTACATTTATATGTTGCACCTCTGACCACTTAGTTGATCAATGACAGCCTGCTACATTGTGTACTAGGAGTAGCATTCCCATTTCTCCGGAATCAAGAACCATTACACTAATATACGTTCTTGATAATGAAGTGATAGGATTTTTCTAAACAAATCGAAGTATTTCAGACACACAAAAATTTGATACAGTTAGACATGGGGGAATTTGCACTTACACTCCTTGTACTATCATCAATTTGAAGATACATCCCTTGTACTTCAATTTTGAACGGTGTATCATTCCCTTTTTTTTTTCATGGTCCCTAGACTGTTTATTCTAAAGTCTCCGTTTAATTTACCCTCCGTCCCAATTTGTTTGTCCACTTTTAGACTTTTGGGTGTCCCAAAATGTTTGTCCATTTGACTTTTTAATGAGTTAAATCCTCATTTTAAAAATTGAAGGGAAAATGTTGGAAAGTTGAGACTTTTTAGGTGTAATCATTATATTCCCTTGTAAAGTTAAGATTTTCAAAATTGGGAATACATATTGGGACTGAGGGAGTAGTACTTAGTAAAGCTGCATTTGGATTCTGGATTTAAGTAGGGATGAATTGAGGGAAAGGAAAATCATTTGGAAACCAAGTAAATAAACTTAGTTCCTTTTATTTTATCTTGTCATTTCCCTCCATTTTCCCTAATACGATCTATATGTGTAAAACACCACCTCAGAAACCTTGAAACTTAACTGGTCAAGAAGAGTCAAACCAGTGGTTGAAGCTTCTATTCTAACTGGAAACAATTTGCCTTTTCAGCTCATGGTTGCAGCAGGAATGGGTCCAGTGCTAGCTCTCAAGTATTTCAGGTACACTTACAGATCAAGCAAAATCAACATACTTCAGCAGGGTGAACGTTTGGGAGGGCCCATTTTGTCACTGGGAAATATAGAGCCGCAGCCAAGATCACTTGAGAAAGAAGCAACTCCATTGTTACTTATTCAGCCCAAGAACAGAAGCCCGGTGCACGAGCCTCTACTATCAGATTCCCCGAACACCACTAGAAGATCGTTCGGATCAGGAACCCCGTTTGATTTCTTTCAGTCTCAGTCAAGATTGTCTTCAAGTTACTCTAGAAATTGCAAGGATAACTGAGTTTTTCCCCGTTGCAAAAATAGGTTAGTACAAGGGGGCATAATTGAGCAGAAAAGGTGTTTTTGGATCAACCAGCACGGCCAATAACACACAAATTACCGAAAATATAGTCCAATTTTTTCCTCTCTGTATTCGAGAGGCTTGTAAAATTAATCATACAGTAGAGTACTTGTAGTACAATGAACTGTGGTTATATGATTTTGTACACCAAATTGGAGAATCAACTTAATAATCATTGCAGCAGAGATAGTTTACAGTAAAAAATTGGGCATGTAAGGGTCTGTTTGTTAGACAGGTGAGGATTTGGGAGACAAGGAGTAAGGGGAGATAAGAGGTGGCTGTGGTACAAGAGGGGATTAGTAAAGAATGGGGGATTACTTATCCCGGATTGGCCAAGTATTACACACACATATTAATTTATTAAATTTGTAGCAGACCAGAGCAGATTAGATGCCTTGTTCCGCCCCCGTCTTGGGGAACGGGCAAACAAACTTGTGGTGTCTGAAACAATGCCGGGGCATGGTTCCAAGCATAAAAATCATAATCTCAACCATTAATGTGATTTTATAGATAGGGTGTTTATAATATAGCTGAACCACTCATATCATTAGTGTCAGTGAGATGATTCCTTATCGAATATCAATAGGTATTAAACGTCATATTTTTACAATAATAATTTGTTGATTTAGATACCTATCTGAAACAATGCGGGGGCCGGGGGCATGGCTCCAAGTCAAAAAATCATAATCTCAACCATTAATGTGCGGATAAAAAAAAAAAAATCCCATTAATGTGATTTTATAGATAGGGTGTCGATAATATAACTGAATTGCTCATATCATTAGTGTAATAGTGTCAGTGGGATGATCTTAAATTCATGAAAAAAAAAAAAATCATCATGATTGAATATCAACAGGTATTAAACTTTATATTTTTACAAAAATAGTGAGATGATCTTAAATTCATGAAAAAAAAAATCATCATGATTGAATATCAATAGGTATTAACATTATATTTTTACAAAAATAGTTTGTTAATTTAGATACCTATGATTGTTTGGTAAAGATGATTCTTCTCGCATACAAACTTATCAGCATGCCTTACAAAATGATCGGTTCAGATCATCCGCTTTGTATATAAGCTTAAAAATAATTTGCCCTTAAAAAATGCTTTGTTTGGGACTTAAAGAAAATGAGAGAAAAGAAGAGAGAAAAAATGAGAGGAAAATGAATGTACAAATGCACAATTCTAGAATTTTTCGTTTTCTCTCCAAACAAAAAATGCTAAAAAAAAAAAAAATGATTTATCCAAAAAAAAAAAAATGCTAAAAATTCTTCTCTTCTTTTCTCTTCTTCGTCCGCACCGAATAATCGCTCGTATAGAGATATTCGGGGTTGGAGGCTGCCTCAGCCTCACCCAGATCAGAGGTATCAATGGCGCTTCCACCTTTTCTTGCTCGCAGAAGAGATCGGATTGCGAAACGAAACGCTAGAATACTATACCCTCAGTCGCAGAAGAAGAATGACAAGTTGGTGGTTTAGTTAGCCGTGAAAGAATTCCAGCTGAACTCAAACGCAAGCTCAAGGAACAAATCCGTCATCGGAAATACTCATGTCGGAGGTAATTTCCCAACTTTAATCCGTTTGCGTGCCGTTCGTAAGAATTGGGGAAAGCTCATGAGGTGGAGAATCGAACAAGACCAATCTCCGATGATCTCCTGTGGCTACTGGACTACCACTGGAATGATGAAGGGTACAGGCTTGATTACCCCATGGTGTTGGTATGCAAGCTGTTTGACTCATCACACAGGAAGCCCTATTCCGTGGATCAAGTTATTGGGCAAGATATCCGCACCCTTCTTGTCCCTGACATTCAAAGCATGGTTGGCTAATTTTGTCCTGGAGAAAACCATCTAGCCCCAAGTTTGTTATCTCTTGCTTCTTATTTTCACCTTTCACTAAGCAAATCATCACCCTCACTTCCAACCATCTTTTAGCTCCCTTGTTGACCAAACTTCGACTTCCGATCCTTGTTCCCCTGACTTTGTTTTGTTTGTTTGTGCGTGATTGCACAATTTTAGTAAGCACCTGTCGTTCTCGTGATACGTCATGGACCACTCAAGCATTCGAGGGGCAGCTGGATTGTATTTTCTGGGGGCCTCCTTTATTGTCTCTTTTGCAAGAATGGAGCTCTTGCAGCATTTAGTGTTGCTAACCGCGATTGGAGTCTTGTTACTACTAGCTCAAATTTGGGCGGGTTATCCCCCGGGAAGGTCTCACTTGTTCGAACGTGACGGACAGCTCCTTTTCGCCTACTTGGACGGTCACACCTTAAGTGGCCTTGACAATGGCCAATGCCGCCTGTTCAGCTTTAGTCAGTCTCGAAGGGCTTGGGTTGCCGAAACAAGCTTCCTGGCTAATCAAGCATTGTTTCTTGATCGTACCTCCTCATTCCCAGCATCAGGAGAAACTACGAACAAAGACTATTAACATGCCATGGATGGGACGTGGAGATTTTATTCATTCGACGCAGCATTGAATTGCACTTGGCCACTACGAATTGCATTTGGCTGCATCGAATTGCACTTGGCCATATCCAATTCGACGTGGCCAAGTGCAATTAGACGCGGTCCAGTGCAATTCGTAGTGGCTAGCTCCGAATTACTCTTGGCCGCGTTGAATTGCATTTGGCCGCGTTGGATTGTACTTGGTTGCGTGCAATTCCATGTGGCCAAATGCAATTCAACGCGGCCGAGTACAATTTGATGCGCTCATGCCACGAAGAATTACCCTTGGCCGCATTAAATTGCACTTGACCGCAAAGAATTGCAAGACCATAAAGTAATTCAATGCGGCCAAGTGTAATTAGATGCGGCTAGGAGCAATTTGATGCGGTCACGTGCAATTCGATGCGGCCAAGTGCAATTCTTTGTGGCCAAGAGCCGCAAGGAATTATAGTTGGCCGCTTATAATTACCCTTGGACGCATTGAATTA
This sequence comes from Rhododendron kiyosumense, assembly GCA_019656275.1. Classification (NCBI taxonomy): domain Eukaryota; kingdom Viridiplantae; phylum Streptophyta; class Magnoliopsida; order Ericales; family Ericaceae; genus Rhododendron; species Rhododendron kiyosumense. Next base: position 300,036 of record BPLS01000417.1, on the reverse strand, counting down.
CACCTGGTCGCAAATTATTGAAAGCATGATCACTGTGCATGATTTTATCCGTGAAGAATTACTCCTGGCAGCTACGAATTACTCTTGGCCGCAAAGAATTGCACTTGGCCGCATATAATTGAACTTGGCCGCAAAGAATTGCGAGACCATAAAGTAATTCAATGCGGCTAAGCGCAATTCGATGCGGCTGAGAGTAGCAATTCCTTGCGGCCAAGAGCAATTCCTTGCCGCCAGGTGTAATTTTTTGCGGCCAAGAGACGCATCGAATTGCATTTGCCCACATTGAATTGAACTTGGCCGCATCGAATTACACTTGGTCGCTATGAATTACTCTTGGCCGAAAAAAATTGTGAGACTACAAATTAATTAGTAGCGGCCAAGTGCAGTTTCATGCGGGTAAAGGTGCTTATGTATCTTTTTGTGGCTTTTAATCTATGTATTATAGCTATAGCTGTAGCAGCAGCATACATCTATGCCTATTTGCACGGATTTCTTATGTTATTTTGTGTCTTATGCCTCCTGTAACACAACTTAAAACTAAAAGCCAAAAAAATCTAATGCTCCTGTCCCAAATTGTTAGTTCCTTTTCGAAAGAGAAATGTTCCTCACACATTTTTAAAACACAACTCTATGCACAACTGTGTCTGTAGTTGTTTGATGCACGTGAGTCGGCGTGTATCGAATGATTCTGAACATAGTTGTGTTTTAAAGTTATATGTGTAGTCAAAATTTTCTTCGGATTAAGAAATAAAACACTCACGTAACTTTTTTTAAGAATATTTTTTTGCATCAATTTAAAGACCTATTTCGGTTCTTCTAACTCGGTGTTGTAAAACACGTACATGCATAATTTTTTGCTTACCAGAGAGTAGTACACTGTAGGAGTTCCTATGCATACTATTGGCTAGACATTTCAGATCTAATCTACTATAGGGTCATGTTTGGTAGGGGATGAAATTAGTGATACTACAAATTATAACTGGCAAAGCACATTAATGAGTTGGTTTGGTTTCATGGGCTAGTTCAGTTCCTTTTTGGGGGGGTTTCATGCAGGCTTTTTCATGGGCTTTTCTGCTTCCTCTTATCTAGAGGAATCTCAAAACTAACAAGAGAGAGAGAGAGAGAGAGCAAATTTGAGGGGGAAAAAGAAATACAGAAATCAATACTGTTTTTTAGAATGGGATTTCATTGTGAGTTTGACTAATTTGGGTATTTATTGCAAGATTTAAATTGCAGAAGGTCTTGTCAATGTATCAGATAGGCACAACTATGGCTAATAATTTTTGAGCAGAAACAGTTAAAATAAGCTGGACGAAATTGATTATCAAAAGTAACGGAATATCTATGACTTTCAACTTTAAGTAAGCTAAAACAAACGCGTCCATCCAAACCAAAACTCAAACTTCTTTTTTCCAGTAGAAGGGTAGGAAGGGAACAACCGGCATAGTGATTTCGTTTGAGTGTGACCCTAAGGGTAGGGTTCCTTAACCGCTATGTAATGTTTGGCTGAGAGGTGTTTTTGCAAGGTAGTCGTTGAATCTTGGGGAATAACCTGTCATAACAAATCCACTTGGGCACAAGCTACACAAGAGTGCCTTCTCATACGGTATCTGATTTACAAGGACTACTATGATCACAAGCGAGTTCCAATTTGTGACCGCGTAGAGAGGGGAGAGTTTCACCCCGCACCTTTTGCCATGGTAACCCATTCATAAAACCTAATCCATGCTTACAATGGCCAATTAATCAAAAATAAAAGAAAGAATCCCCATTACTTAAAACAAGTATAACCATGCCACACAGACTTTTGGGGAGGTGAATCACAGGCATGATGGAATAAAAGCATGGGGCCTATTTCTCCCATCAACAGCATTCAATACTTTCAAATGAATGGGAAAAAAAAATGTGTGAGGTGACCTAAGGTGGGAGGGTCAGTGAGTCATTGCAAAGGCATGTGGGGGACCCCTCCTACCCTTAGCTATAAGGGTCACTTTAGCATGGGCTGCTCCCCCTTACCCCCACACCCACACCATTCCCTTGTGAATCTTGACAAATGCTCTCAATCATCCACCTAACCCCAACAGCAGTGATGGATCATTCCAAACACGCCCTTATGGTCCTCGGGCCCCACCACCCTTAGCTTGATAGCTGTACAAAAACAAGATAAGTACCCCTCCGAGGAAACACAAAACAGGGGGATATAAAAAACACTCTAGCTCGAAGATGTGATGGAAAGAAAAAAAGGTCCATTCATGCCATGTTGCTGTCACTGTTTTTTGAAAATTCTGCATGGATTCATGGTACTGGGACAGGTCCATGCATTGAACCATGGCCACCCAATTCAATTCAATTGTATTGAATTGGTACCGCAAAAGGGGTGTGTGTGATTTGATTGAGAAGAGAGTGTGGGGGGTATGTAATCAATGATATGTCGGTTTTGTAGATTTGGTCAAGTCTACGACATGGCCTAATGTGTTCAATTGCTTAACACTGATTCTGTATTAAGCCCCTTTTGGTGCCTTCAAAACACTCAAACAATGAGGGCATTTAGGAAACAGAAATGGAAACCCAATTAACGTAGAAGAGTTCTAGACCATTGATTGAGTTTTCCGGAGGGTTTCTTGTTTTCTCTTTCCTGAATTGTATCAGGCCTGTTTAGGAAATTCTTTTACCAATTGATTTGTAACTTCATAGACTCGGACGGGTCCTTGTTGATTTTCATGTAACATATAGGTGTGGCACACTGGCACCCAGAAAACCCTATCAATGACACTCAGTATAGGAAACCCAATCAACGTAGAAGAGTTCTGGACCGTTGATTGGCTTTTCTGAAGGGTTTCCCGTTTTCTCTTTTCTCGAAATGTACTAGGTCTGTTTAGGAAATTCTTTTTCCAATTGATTTGTAACTTTATAGATTCGGACGGGTCTTCGTTGATTTTTCGAGTAAGAAATAGGTGTGATGCCCAGAAAGCGTATTTTTTTTTTTTTTTGAAACGAGCTCTTCGATAATTACCGATACATAAAGACTCCTCTACTCTGTTGTAGCCTCAGTTTTCTTCTAGTGTTTTAGTAGTAAACTTCCCTCCATTGGCTCATTTGACGTTTTATTTTTGTTACCTTTCCTTCCAACTTCTCCTTCATTAAACTCTTCTACTCTTTCTTTTATCAGACCAGTCTTGGTGGCCTTATGCCTGATATCTTTTAAAACCTCGTATGATACGAGTTTAATTATTAACTAATGTTTCCGGATCAAAAAAATATTAACTAATGTTTTTTCTGTCATGTGCAAACATTAAAAATTTTATTTGATGCTATCATCGTCAGACTATGACATGCCAAACAAAGAGTCCTTAAATATTCTTTAAATTTAAACACCACTAGAAATAGGGTTGCAAACAAGTTGAGCTGAACCGAATTTTAGAATGTTCAAATTTGTTTATTAAGAACCGAGGTGGTCTAAGTTCGAGTCGAGCTATGGCTTATTCAATTCATGAGCCAAAAATATTGTACATCGATACTCGCATACGGGTTTAGAATTGTAAATAAAATTGTTATTGGGCACATAATTACATAAATAAGTTCATACACGTAAAAAAATCATAAAAAATATGCATCTACAAGTTCATAGGATGCATAAACCTTTATTCATATAGGATAGCCGAATGCTCTCACGTTTGGGCTCGGTTCTTTATTAAACGGGTCTAAAATTGAGGTCAAGTTCGATTCGATTAATAGACAAATCAAATTTGTCTTTACCAAATTGATGCCAAAAAATATAATATGAACATACTCTACATGCCTGGCGGGAGTCAAAAACCGCTATGCTCTCCCCTTTGAAGCTGGAAGACAGGCTTCCCGCTAAGGACTCTCCGATGGGAAACTAAGTTAGAAATCTGATTTGAGTGTTACGAGATCCTCTTCTTCCCCTTCCATACTCACATTATGGATCCACAATTATGATTTGAACGGTTCATCTCGTACCACAAACAAACACGACTCTATATAAGTATGAGTTAGAGATAATCTTTACCCTCGAGTGGATGGGTCATAAATAATAGATCCTTAGGCATAATTTGCGGGTTTAATTGTACGTATCTCATAATTGAAGCCTATCCCTCAATTAATTATGGTACGAATGATCAGCTGGGTGCATCACATAATTATCTTTAGCCTTGTCTTTTTGGCATGTTATAGTGGTACAAACACTGATCACAATTAATTTTAGTACTATATTTTTTTGTAGGTAATATAATTTTAGTATCTTGATACAATATGATATCTAGTCACCACAACTCCACTTCTCCCCTCCCCTCCTCCCGTGGGTTTCATACCCGTGTGCGGTGGCAGGAAGAGAATGTCATGGTACTATTTCGACTCACTTTCTTTGCTTTTCCCTTTTGTCTTCCGTCTCTCCAGATCAATAACTTATTGTCTGATCTGTGAGAGTTTTGTCTCTCGTTTTGCAAGAGTTGTTAGTCTCGTCTTTGGATGAATTTGTCTACAGATCGGATTCTTTCAATCAAGATTGCTTCACAACAATATATGTGCTTCAGCGTTCTATTCCTACACGATGTCTTTGGCGGGGCAACTCGTGGTGGCTTGGCAAATCTATAGTTCTTAGGAGTTCATTGATGCATTCGTCCTTGCTTGGAGTGTATCTGATCCTCTAGATATTTGGGGTCTTTTATCCTTAACTTTGCACTTTTTCTCGTTTGAGACTCCTAATTAGATATTAGGCAATTTAAAAGTGTCGCTATTGTGTCAGACCATACCTAGGTTAGGATGAAAGATATCGATTGCCTTGTGATTTACTCATTTTTATTTGTTAGATGTACGATTAGTTTGGCTTAGACTAAATTCTTTGTAATGATCTTCATTTTATAAGTGTTACTGGGCGTTTATCAATACAATTTTCTTACTTTTGACAAAAAAAAGATACAATATGATATTAGGAGTTTGCATTTGCTTTAGCCTCCCAAAAAGCTCTAATTACCAAACTTAAGGCAACCACATGGGGTCTGGCTCCAAGAGAGAAATCTCCTGTAAAATCTCAAGCCTAGGCGTGGATATATGGCTAGCCGTTAACCGGATCAGGAGGAAGTTGAGGTGTTCATAAGCTAACTCGGACACCACCATTGACCGTCGAACTCAAAAAAAAAGAAGAAAAAGGACAAGCACGGAAAGGATGGAACATGCAAGTAGAGATCAGAGAGAACATCTATAGTAATCTATATATGTTATTAACTCTACAAAGCGAAGAAAGAGTACTGGGGTAAACACACAAAAGCAATGCAATGCCATTAATGGAGTTAAAGAAGGGTTGTGCCAACAACAGTACTGCAACCTCATTTACATTAATCACGGTTGGTAATGGTACTTCAAATCATGCACCATCCAAGCTCCTCCTTGCAGAAGGCCGAAGGATTTGAACACTCGTCATCTGTACCGAGATTCATTTGTAGCTGATCTGTATGTACCGAGAAATTTCCGACGGGTGGATCGCATAGAATTTTTAAAAAGAAATTCTCACACAACCTAATGACTCAAAATACATGGGTACAGAGGTTTATCGGTACAAAAGATTTCCTGTGGAAGGATTTTGTATGGAGCAATGAATTGTAAAAGATAACCTTATGATATAATTGCAGAATTTAGACACAGGGAAAAAAAAAAACTTCATATAGAATGATGTGGTTAATTAATCCTATTGTGACTGGTTTTCGATCGGGTGAGATTGTGGGTTCAAGAAGATTGATGAAATTTCCATGTTGAGATTGTGGGTTCGAGCGGATAGAAGAATGTCAACCCTTTGTAACAATTGAACACATTAATATACTGACAACTGGGAAAAAAAAATAGAAAAAATCTTGAGCCTCTCACTTCAAAAACAACAGCCCTCAATATGAGTCTTAATCACAGATGGTCATATTGTTTGATGATTTTGTTGCACTTTTTTTTTTCCCAGTATTTTAGAGTCAATTGTGTTGAGAAATAAGTCAAATCACGACACGACACAACACACATGAAGAACAATCAAGAAAGAAATACAAATGAGCAGTACACAAAAATAATTTTACGTGGTTCCCCAATCGTGGAACTGTATATACCTGTGGCTCCTGTTAGTTTCTAGTTTCTACTATGTATAGGATAAAGAATAAACTCCAAATTATATAGGTGCTAAAAAAAACTACAAATTGTATCGACTGCGTATAACATGTATCTAGAACATAGGTTTAAATTACTCCCTCCGTCCCCTTTCTAAATTTCAGTATTTCATTTTGCGCTGTCCCTTAATAAGTGTTTATTTTGTAAAGTTAATGGGTAAAAGATGGTACATTTTCTATTTTTCTCCTAAAAGTAGATTCCATTTTGAAAAGTTAGTGAGTAAAAATATAATGATGATGTATAGAGGGTAAGTAGGAAAAGTCGAGGCAAAAATTGATGTGAAAAGTGTAATGATAATATTTTTTTAATAAGTTGGAGTTACGAAACGGGACACTTAAAAAGGGACGGAGGGAGTACGAATTACGGTAATACTCTTGTTTAGAATGCTGCTCCTAAGCCCCTGTCATGGACGTTTTTGCACTTGGACCCCGACATACTCAGCGATTTAGCGAATTACCACGCCAAAACCGAATCAGGCTTCACAAACATAACATCTATTTGATTAGCCTATTAGGTGAACTAACATTTTTAGTCATGCAGTACTTGTTTAGCAATAGGATAATGTTACAAGTACAAGAGATAGAGATTATATATCCTATGACCCCCGATTATGAAATCATAAACTATTCATTGAAAGTTTCCCTCAATTATGAAAACATAATCTATTAATTCATTAAATTTTTTAAATTTTAATGGTATCCAACCATCAATTAATGAAACATTATTAAAACAAACCTCAGAATTTTCAGCAATCATGTGTGCTTTCTTTTTCCTTTCCATCATTGAAAACTTTAATTAGTTTTCCCTTTAATTCCCTGCTTCCACTTCACTTGATATTCTTTTGCTTTTTATAAAGAAAAATGAATCCCTCCAAATAATTAAATACAATCTGTGCATGCTAGTTTAGAGCAAGCACTGATGTCATCTCAAAAGCCCCCATCATTTTTTACCTCATCTCACACTACCTAAATTAATTAACACTTAATGTTTTCAACTTTGTTTTGTACCCCTCCATTTACAACTCTTGGGGTACTTACCTCACCCCACGCGTAAACGTGTGAAATGGTTGCATGTAGGAAGGGTTGTAGAGATCAGTATGAGGTGCACGCAAGCTGAGCCGAAACAACTGTCTTTCAAAAATACAAAAAAGAATCCCTCCAAACTGTACATGCTAGTTTAGAGCAAGCATTTATGTCATCTCAAACAGCCCCATCATTTCTTTACCTCATTTCACACTACCCGGCCAAATTAACTTAAAAATGCGAAATTATGTTTTGTCAAGATGGTTGTCTCACCTGCCACTCCAGTGGAGGCGTGAGTTCGAGCCTCACAGGGGGCGCGACTGGCGTCTAGGGCTATGAATAGCCTATGGACCCCTTGTGTACACACTAACTACTAACTCTTCCAGATCCCTCTAATGTATAAAGATGTCAAAAAAAAAAGAAAAAACTCCCCTTGAAATTTAACTTTTTCAGATTTTATTTTGTACCCTCCATTTAAAACCTGCTACCTATACCTAAGATCCAAGCTGTTAACCGGTTCTTACCGTGACTCACACTTCCAAATCATGCAATTAACCACTATTAAACCGAACCCAAATATTCTTTGTCGTGCATTTTCAATGAGCTTTGATCATTTGGAAATTTCCGTTCAATATTTGTTCATCCGGAAATAATTCTAATTCAAGAACGAAAAAAGTACGCAATGTAATTCTCACCTCAACGTATTTCTGGTTATTTGACTAGTTGAAAGTTTTCGATCATGCGACCATTTGGAAAAAAATACCTCCTCCTGGTAGCGATTCCAGAAAATTGTGACATGGAGTTATTCAAAAGCTTAAATGAGTATTAATGACTTCTTTTACCTGTTCATAACCAAATTGCATTGCCCCGAATCCAATTGGGTTTCATCACAAGAGCCATATATGGCTATGTATTGATACCTAATTATTTCGGTTTTTAATGATGTTGCCCTGGCTCACCATTCACCAATATTGCCCTTCAGAATATTAGGTCCTCGGACCATTCTCCATCTTAATAAAATAACTTATGTTTCCGGGGGATAAAAAAACTCAAATTATAATAGTTTTGCACAAATAAAATTCTACAATACTCCACACAAACTGAAAAATAAACTCAAGGTATATACAAACTTAGAGGAAATACGACTTATGAAAAATTAAACTTATTAATGATAATAAAGTAGTCGTTAATGATGAGAGTGGGGTGTTAAAGAGCTCCACGTTTTTAAAAACCGAGGAAAAGAATTGCAAAAATTGGATCCATATACGTCTTACTAGGAAAACAAAATAATAAATGGTGTTGCGCACCATATTAATTAGTGGCAATACTAAATTTTAATGGGTGTAATTTGTTAACCGATAAATTTATTTCTTGTATAAATATAGGTATTATTTACACTCCATACGGTTGCCGCTGCTCCCTCCTCCCCAATTTGTTTATATTTTTTTAGTAATTCATACTATTTTAAAAATTATTTATACCTTTTAATAAATATTAACATTTGCAATTATATTTTTCTATTAGAAAGACCTAATTGAAATCTATCAAAATATCCAACCCCAATTTGTTTTTATTTTTTTTACTAATTCATTTTAAAAATTATTTATACCTTTTGCTAAATATTAACATTTGCAATAAATTAATTCAAATGTATCAAAATATCCAATTAATATCAATTACAAGTCATAAATAATTTTCACAAAAATATACAAGAAGAAAAAACAAATAAAATCTTTGTACCCTGCATGTAAGCCACGTGCCCACCACCCTAATTGTGGTATGCCAACTATTCTTATCTCTGAATACTATAGTACTACTTCCAAAAGAAAAAGAAAAAACTAGTTTATCTACTCTAATCCTTTAATTATATTAGCTTATCTTTGTACATGCACAAGAATAGGAGAAAATCATGCAATTCATAATCCCCAAGGGTTTATACATTGTTAATAACCCAACTCCACATTACATCAAAAAAAAAAAAACAACAATAACCAAATTAACCTCTCTCGCTTACACAGATTTTCTCGAAATCAAAACTCGAAAAAGACTCGGAATTAATTCAACAAAAACACAGAATAATAGACTCAACAAAGAAATCTAATTAGAAGGACCAAAAAAATAAAACACCCAATCCCACATATTTACACTTCTCAATTATATTATTTATATGGATCCCCATCATTTTCTTCAACTTTCCTTCAATTTTCATCATCATCATCATCATCATTACCACCATCTTGGAATTTCAAAATTAGGTCAGAAGATCATTGACCCAACCAAGATCTGGGCACCCCAGACCATTCTCATTGCTCTTGTCTTCAAAATGGAAGCTGTTGCTTGAGGAAGAATCACAATTACTGAAATACCCTCTGGATCCAGAAGGACTTGGAGTGGAAGGAGAGAGAACAAACTGCTGCTGCTGCTGATCCTCACAATTGTTGTCCAGACAAACATCTACCCAAGGCAAATTTCCATTATTACCCCCTGCATGTGGTGAAGCTTCACTCACATTCATGCCCTCTAAGGAGCAAATCAGCTCACCCAACGAATCCTTGTAACTCGACTCGACGGCTGAAACTCGATCCCCGCCGTAGCGAGAAATCGGGGAGACCCAACTCACCGAGCGGTGATTCTCGGGCGGAGAGAGCGGCGGGGACATGTGGGACATACCCATGAGGGTGGATGTGGGGGAAGCAGAGACGGGGGAGTGGCAATAGAGACAGCAGTGGTTGGGATTCCGGCGGTAGTTCCCCTCCGGCGGCGGAGAATCGGCGGCGGACTGCGGCGGCAGGAGGCGGAGCTGGCGCGGCGAGTGGGCGAAGAAACAGACCTTCCGCTTGCAGTTCCTCCCGTCCTTGCACGCCTCGGTCCGGTACCGGCCCGGGTGCAGCCAGCACTCAAAAACCCCGTGCGCGAACTCGCAGTTGTCGCCGCGGCTACACCCGCCGCGGCGGAACTCCGCGCACACGGTGCCCGAGTAGTGGTACCGTCGCGGGTCCCGCCGGCGGGCCTTCTCGCCTGGGTGGGCGAACGGGCAGTCGGTCCAGTCGTGGCTGCGGCTGCGGGTGCACCGCCGGACCTTGAACTCGTACATCCGGAAGTGGTCCGACGAGTACGGGTCGTCCGCGTCCGAGTCGTCCGAGTCGCCTCCGCCGTTGTTGTACGGGAGGAACTTCTGCATCAGGGCCTCCTCCGCCGACCGCGGCGAGTCGGTGAAAATGTCGGCCACGTTCTCGCCGCCGCAGGCCGCGGCGCGGCGGCTGAGGAGCTTGCGCGGCGGAATGTCGATTTCCCTCAGTAGGGATTTCTTGTTGAGGAGCTGGAGTTGGTGGGAGGTGTGGAACTTGTGGTGTTGATCGGCACAAACGCTTCCCATAATGATACTAGTACAATTTTTCTAGAGAGATAATATGTTGTAGAGAGAGAGAGAGAGAGAGAGAGAGAGAGAGAGGGTGGGGGGGTGGATGGGGGGTACTGTTGGATGAGGAGGGAGCAAAGAGGGGGAGGTGAGATATATAAGGCGGATAGTGAGAGATATAGAGAGCGAAGAAAGAGATTTCTAGAGAGAGAGAGGAGAGGGAGAGGGGGAGGGGGAGGAGTAAAGGGTATGACGAGGATGGTGAAGGGGTATGGGCGTGGCCGCATGGGACAAGGGAAGGGCATGCAATGGGGGGATATGTGGCGCCTCCACAGTTCACAGCACACAACAAGGCGAATTCAAGAAAAGTCCAGCCCCGTCCTTTGTTTTTTTCCATTATATATGGTCGAGGAGTGCTTGTTATTAATTAACTAAAGTGAAATGACTAGAACCCAAGTGAGATGAGATACCCTTCCTGGTTGAATTGGTTCTCTCACCCTCCTTCCACAATGGATCGAGGTAGATCGAGGTTCAAGTTTCATAGGAGGCGAATTGGGATTCAGGGCTATGGATTGCCTTTAGATCTCATATTGACTAACATGCTAACAGTTCGCTAATCCCGATCCGCTGATGTATACAATATTAGAAAAAAATAAAATTCTCGTGCGCAAGCATAATAGCATATTTGAAACACATCTCCATCGAGTAATTATGCAATAGTCTGGGAGCACCCATATTTATGCGGTTCCATACCCTTTGTTGTGGACCAATCCAGAGCACTACATGACGGTGCTCTTTTACATTCAGACGTGTAAGCACAAGAGAATAGAGAATGAAAGCGCATAGCATTTTAGAAGAATTATGTGACTAAAATTGAACAGATGTTTAGTTAAATATTTTTTTGCTAATTGGTAGGAGAGATTTATATCATGTGTGAAGTACAAAGTACAAATCACGTGACACTACATCATTGTATGAGAGAGTCTACTAGATAATCAAATCCGAACTAATAAGATAAATAAGCTCATTAAAAGGACCACAATCATTATAAGTCCAACTCAACTACAAGCGAGAAATAACTCCAACAAATGCAAAATACTGACCAACTAATTAGTTTGCTCCATTTAGTTTAATTAAATATATTTGAAATTGATTAATGTGTACGAATCTTACGTACATTGACCAAATAGTTGAACTATATATGCTTATAATTATACCAACAAAATATCTCTTCATAAGAAAAAAATGGACAAAAACCAATGTCATTTCCAATCCGACAATGGATTGCACCAAATAAATGTCTCCGTGGGGTCCATCGAGAGTTCCATTTTGAAATGACTCGAATTGCTGATTTATATGTAAAAAAAAAAAATCAGCTTAATAATACACTTTTATTTTCATTTTCAAGACAAGTAAATGTGACTAAATCAAACACCTGCATTATATTGATATTGGAGTAACTTGATTTTTTGTCCACACGATCTAGTGAGAGACCTTATCAAATAAACGATTTGGATTATCAAATTGAGACTCGTGATGGACTTTACAGGCTCCAACTAGATTAACTGGATAAATGTGACTAGATTGAACACCTATAACGATATTGTATATATTAACTTCATTTTTTATTTGGACGATTCACTAAGAGATCTTATAAAATAAATAATTTGAAGTATCAAATTGAGACTCGTGATGGGCTATACAGGCTCGAACTGTTGAATTAATTAATCACTCTCTTCTAGCCCATAATCTTAATCTTAATCCTAATTTTCAACTGAACAATGTTGCGGCAAAGATAAGAACGGATTCCCCTCTTTCTATCTCTCTCTATTCCGATCCTGTGTGCTAGTCTCTATCTATATATTCAGTCAGTGCAACGAGAATGCCATTTCCGGTGGTTCTGTAAATTTAGCAAATTATTCCAAATGTGTAAACATAATCTCATTTCCAATCACCACTTTTATTTGCTAGATCAGATTACATTTATTTTTCATAATTAACTTATCATATGATGTCTAAATATGGTCACTCTATCGTCATGCAATCCTGATTGATTCTCTACAAATTAAAAGGTGCAAGAAACAGAAACATATCGAGATCGAGAGAGACAGAGAGAGAAAGAGAGGGGGAGAGAGACGAAGGCGATGTAGAATTCTCTGGCATACTGTGTGAAGGTGACCAAGGCATGTGTTGGGTGGGTGGAGAAGTATTTCAAGGATTACCTATGCAACCTAAGCGACGAAGAGGAGTGTTAAAACGAAATATGAATACATTTTAAAGCTTAATTCAAACCTGACTTGTATTTAGAACTTAGAATTAACAAAATAGCCCTCAATATCAAGGGGGCGAACGCTGGACTTGGATATTGGGTGGGCGGACATTAAATATTGTTATCGAATATGAAAAGTGTTGCATTTGGACACGTTGAAAATATTATTTTTTTACTAGTCCAATAACCACTTGTACAATAGTTTATATAAACGCATAGCACATTCTTTTTATAGTCATACACCTTCTCAATGAACGGCTAAGATTATTTTCATCAAACAACCGTCATTCGATCTTCTTCTAGAACCCTCATAAAAAATATCTTTTCTTCTTTACATCTCCACAATATTTCAAAATTCTCCATACAAGTCTAGCTAGAGTTATCTACGATCTTATATCTAACATTTTAGAATCCTCTAGAATGTTGAAACAATTGAATGAACTCATTAGTACGATGCGTGATTCAGATTTGGACTGTCTCATTCAGTTCAAAATTTGAACCGGAGAGGATCCGAACCCATGGCAAGATCCTATGGAAAGTTCAAGAGACCTGAGGTGGGTTTATCTTTGTTTCTTGGTGAAAGTTAGGGCATTTTTTGTCGTTTTGGTCTTTGGGTGATGAAAGCAGGTTTTGGTCGCAACGTGATACTGTAGCAATACTTGTTTCTTTTTGAAGTTTGTTTTCATAAAGCAACAAACAAAACTGTGTGCCGAAGCAGACAGACTGCCACTGGGTGGTTTACACGTGGCAATTTGTTCCACGTGGAGCCTTCTAGGGGTAGCCAAGTGGGCAAGCGTGGCCATGCCTACAAATTGCAATGGGCAAAAGTGTCTAGGCACTTTTCTGCCTTTTTGGGCCTCGAGACAATTTTATGCATGTTTGGGCCCTGGAAAGCCTAATGGACTGGGTGTCCTTAACCAATGGCTCAGAATACTTTGTCATTGCATAAAACAGGTCATTATCATTAAAGAGGCCCATTCGATTCAAAAACCCTTAACAGAGAGGAATAACCATTCGAGGAGAAATCATGAAACATTTTGTTATTGTAATAGAGGTACAAGCTTAGTTAGATAATCCTTCAAAATGTATTGCGCCCATGTATGAGAAAGGCTTGGGGGCAAGGAAGTAGGCAAAGTGGTTGGACTTTGCGAGATGTTTCGACTGCTGCTGGATGTGATTCCAAGAGCCGAACGAGAATGAATACCACCCATAAGAGGAAAAAAAAAAACGCTTTTAGAAAACAGAAGAGTCAAGACCAAGGCTCCCTAATAGAATGTTTAACCGATCTATTCCGGATTGACTGAATTGGTACGGAAGTTGCAATATGGCAAAAACATGGAGAAAACACTTCTTCTTTGAATACCCTGGTGACCTACCAATCGTAGAAGTAGGATCTCTGGTAAGCAATAAGCACTAAAAATAAAAAAATACCACCTGTGGGCTTGCCCTAGCAGGAGGAGAAGGCCCTTGCCTAGCATTGGCCGGGGTTCGACTCCTCTTCAGGGTTGGTACCACGATTTATATGGCGGGTTGGGCTGGTGGTTATTTCGGATCGCCCAAAGGCTTACGTTTTATAGATGGGTCTAATTAATGGCCCTCCCAAACGGGGGATTTTTCAGTGCCAAGCGGGTATATCCTATGTGGTACCCACTTAGCGCATCCGAGTCATCCGATACACTTTTAAACGGCTCGGATTGAAACCTTTTCTCTCCTGTCACCTCAACACTTTTTCTCATTTTTCTCTTTCCAAATCTGAGCCGTTCAAACACGCAATGGACGGCTTAAATGCACGAGCGGGCACAACGTGGTACCCGCTCAGCACTGAAATTTTTTTCCTCCCAAAAGGTGGTTCTTTCGTCAGAAGGGAAAAAAGAAAAAGAAAAAAGAGAGCACTTAAATAGTACAATTCAAATGGACCATCTTCTTTCTCATTTCAAGGAAAAGGTGCAGAAGGAGAAGAAAACAGAGGAATCCGAATTGGACCTAAATGGGAATGACATCGACAACTCTTTTTATTTTTTCTAACAAAAAAAGGGCCAATCTCACTCTAGGTCTTCCTTTTTCCTTGATTTTTCTATATGGTGATCCGATAAAAGTCTTCCACAGAGGTTTGCTTTGGAAGCCACACCTACCATTTCATAAGTGATTTCATTTCTTACTTTACTTTCCTAGTCTCAGAAGACAATTTGAGACCTTTAAGTAGAACCAATTCTTCAAAACTTGTCACCTAGTAATAAGTCTTTACGGTCGGTTTCATGAAATATAAAAGGTGGATATACTATCACGCCGAATAATATATTCGAAATACTTATATCCGGAGTTTGCCAGGATAAAGGGAAAACAAAATGTCACCTTTTCTTTCAATCCTATATCCACCTACTCATATTGACCTCAAAACAAACTATATTGATCTCTCCTATTCAATAAATAACTCAAAAAGACCATCTACGACATATTCTCTCTCTATATATATGTCCGCTCTTTTATCATATCTCTCCTCATAATATATTCACCCAAAACTAATATGAGTGGCAAAAGGCCCATTACAGATGCAACCAAACCCAACCACACTTGAGGAGCTCACTGAAAGAGCAGAGCAGAAGAACATCGCATACAGGACTTGTCCATGCATTGAGGACCCTATGTTTTCATCGAAAAGTATCATGAAAACACCATTATTATCTACCAGTGAACAATCAGTCGAATGTACAGAAAAGCATCAAGAAAATACAACTAATAGGCGACAAACGAGTATAGCAATCTAATTACACGAGTTGCTAGTCACATTTTTTCCTTCATTTAAGAATCACAGATTACTGAAATTTCACTACTATGCAGGAGATGTCATCTCTGCTTTTCTTAGAAAGAGCCTCTTCTATCAAATGCTTCGCTGCTGATGCTGCATCTTTTATGCTTTTGATGGAATCCACTGCTTCTTGGTTCGACATCACCTAACCACAGAATACAAAAGAATAGCAGAAATTGAGAACTTCAGGAACGTGTAAAATTCCATTGAAATGAAAACTAATGCAAAATAAGTTCAAGAGAGTAACAAACCGTCCACAACCCATCACTTGCCAAAATGACAAATTCGGTATCATCGTCTATCATCTCCACCGCCACATCAGGTTCTGAACTCAAATGTCTCTTCAAGCTCTTGTCGCCAAATGCCCTCGCCACTGCCAGCTGTCCATCAACTCGAGGTACATCACCTACAAAGAACCAACAAACTGTCAAACTTCTACCGACGTTTCCTGAAGTAGAAGTGGGGGCAAATTCACCAAGTCCTGTCTCCACTTCTGCAAATGGACTGGTATTACAGCATAGAAAATACGAAAACAAATCCCAAATCCAAATCCAAATGCCAGTAGAAATGGAATTACGTCTTTTGGCTCTCTCCAGCCCTTAGTTAGATTTTTACTCGAATTGGAGTAAAAATGAAAGTTCAATTGATCGAATGTGCAAACATAAATCTAGGCATAAATTTTAGAAATTTGAGTAAAAGCTCTATCAAAGTCTGAGTTGTAAACTGAAATACAATGTGCAAGCTTAAATACAAAACTTAGAAGACACAAAATGGAATTAGAATTTTTGAGTAGAGATTTGCCTCCATTGACTTGAGAAAAAATCTCAAGTAAAATATAATTTGATATAGGTTTGAGTGGATTTAGAATACAAAAGAAGACACAAAAAATGGACCTCGAATTTTTGAGTAGTGATTTGCCTCCATTGACTTGAGAAAAAATCTCAAGTAAAATATAATTTGAAACAGGATAAACAATGGTTAGACCAATGATGCGTATAAAGTAAGAGTGATCTTTGGTAACAAGACAAAACCGCTTATTAAATCAGTCTACACCACCCAAATCCCTCCCCAAAAATCAAAACAAAAGTTACCTGGAAGGTTCGACACAAAGCCGCCCTTGCTTTCAATCCTATCTTTTTCCTTGCCTGGCTCATGATCAACTGATAGTTGTTTGGCCACACCTTTCTTGCACATAACAGCCCGAGAATCTCCCACGTTTGCTACTACAAGCTTCTGATTGTTGATCAGGATTGCTGTTACTGCAGTTGACCCTCCTTTCCCCAGAGAAACTGATTGTTCCAAAATAGAAGCATCAGTTGCATGATAAGCTCTCTTCATTGCACTTTCTGTATTGTTCCATAAGTCATGCTGAAGAAAGAGAGAAATTGGTCAAAGAAAAAAGTCACATAGATTTAAAACGAGAAGTGACAACCAGAAGAAATAAAGGGATAGAAGTAGAACAAGGACAAAGATTCTGTATCCTTAAGGGATACAGATTAAACTGATTTCCAAGGCACTCAATTTCAAGTTAGGCACTGATAATATGCACTACCTCTTTCAAGATGTTGTTAAATAGGTGTGATTGCAAGTAATTTGCAACGTTGTGGCCCATGTGGCCATCAAAAATTGCAAATAAACCCAACTCCTTATCATCTACTTTCTTGTACTCGGAAACTAAACAGTCTTCCATGGGATGATTTGATTTTCCTTTCACAAGATGAAATCCATGAGTAACATGCTTTGGCATTATACTCTTGCCTTTCCCAGGATCTGGTGAAGCTGGTTGGGTTGAAACAAAGCAAGCCTTTTCCTGCACAGAATAAGTTCGCATCAACCACAAAACAGGAGTCTAGTGATTTATCCAGTTAACCTCGAGAAAAGGAAGATTCAAAATGCAGAAGTGCAACTCTATCCAAAGTGAGGATGAATGCATGGCTTCAATTCCTCAAGCATTTCAACTATCCTATTTTGTTAAAGAAACACAAAAATGTAGGAATTCTAATGTCAAACAATCTAGTTAACAAAATGAAGAAAGTAGTGTCATAAATTTATCAACAAGACTTACCACATACAACCAACAAGTGTTAGTAGGCCATTTGAATGACTATGAAGCAAACAAAGTAGATACCTTTTTGACTTAACATTTTACAGCTTTGTTTTCATCTGAGTGAAGCCATGAAGGACTACATTGAGCAAGTTATCCTATTAATACTGAGGCCAAAACTAATATTATACAGCAGTTGATGTATGGCTTTAGGCTGATTATATTGCTTTTGTGGCTGAAGTCTAGCTAAAAACTGTATGGGGTTTAAGGGGCTAAAAAAACGGTGCAAAGGGGTACGATTTTGTGAGGGAAACCAAAGGATTTTGGTTCTTGTTTAGAGCATGTTACTGTGCTGTAAATAGCAACTGTGCTGGTTTAGTGTTGAATCGAGAAAGGACAAAACAACTGCAATGCAAAGGATTGTCTATGTGTTTGTATGGTGGAGAAATTTGGTAAAACAGATCATGTTATGAGAACCTCAAATCTTAAAAGTACAGGAATTAAAAAGAAGAGAAGAAATAGACATGTTTAAGCATCATCTAAATACCAAACACATCACAAAATAAGGTTGTTTCACTGTCCCATGGGGATTACTGGCTTGAAGCAAGGAATAACCTCTCCCATATGGGGATACCAATTAACCTAGCAACGGTCTGGTAACTCTTCTTCTTTGTACTGGGCCGTACATGTTGGCCCTGACAATGCGGGTAGCCCACTTCGACGGGCGCATGTGGACTAGATGGATGGCCCAACCCATCCGCTGAAGCCCATTGGATGCAAGTCCGGTCTGTTAAAACTGTAGGGCCGGGCAAGAGCGTCCTGACTCGTAAGGCGACTTAGGAGCCAACTGTATTCCTCGTGGCGTCTCCGTGTCAAGTTTCAAGCACATATTCAGCCACGCGGACACTGAGCATCTTGCATGACATCATCTACTCGAAACAATTACGAGTGACGTCACAGGTCTAGTGCCTAGCACGTACTTACTCAAGGAGCAAGCACAGAAACCCTATAAAGCCCAAGGGATAAACCCTGGAGGAGATACGCCTTTCAAAATATGAGATCTACTTTTATATCTCCTCTCTCTGAGTGTCTAACTTAGGCAATGGAGTGCCCCCGCTTGAATTCAACGCTAACCCATTCCTTGTCTTGCAGACAATACGGAGGAAGGTGAAAGCAGGATCATTCAGAATTTCGGATCCAGCCCGAGACAAACGAATCACCACCCCACACTCTTCATTCAGAATGGGGTAAAGTCCTAACGTGATTCGTGGATGTAGGCAATTTCACCAAAAAACAAAACTCTTTGCATAGTGCTTTTCTTGTTGTGATTGATCTTCATTCTTCATTCTTCGTGCTGTTGTGGTGTTTTTTTCTTTTTTTGTTTGTGCAATCGTGTATCTGGTTCAAAAACAAGCATGGTTTTATTGAAATCAAATCAACCAACTGATCCAGAATCGCGGATCCCTTTTCGTGGAGAGTTAGTGAATAGGGAAAGACCTAGGTCACATAATTCTGCTGTAGGACCTCCGCTTCGATCCTTGCTCTACACTCCAGTTCACATTCTCGCTCTCGCAAATTTTATTAGTTTGAGATAAATTCGAACAGGCCGCGTTTGCACGCTCACGCACGCGCATACATAGGGGAAGATTACTAAAAGCCCTGAAACTCAAATTTGGTCGGACTTCCAAAATCTGGAATCCAAAAGGAATCTAACTTTAAAAAATTTCCACAATTTAAGTATTCTTCAAAGCTTATTGACGTTGACCTTCTCTCTCTCTCTCTCTCTCCGAGTCACAGTGAAACACATAAAACTATCCGATTACTGGTATTCAGAAGAAAATAATGGAAAAAAACAGCAAGCACTAATTATCAGTTCAAATGTATCATCAAAATCTAACGATCCTTCTTCAAAACAAGCACAACAACTTCATTTACGGAACTCAGCCAGAACAAAACAGAAAAATACGAGCAAAATAAATAGCATCCATGTATTTCCTTTTTAGATTGAGACTCGTGCACTGACCTTCATTTTGTGCAAAAGTTCTCTTCCGTTCATGATTTTCCTCCGCTAATCACAAAGAAATTTTTTTTTTTTTTTTTGAGAGAGAGAGAGAGAGAGAGAGAGAGAAATTCCGGTTTGGAGAGGGAGAGGAGTGGTATATACGGTGATACACAGAGAGAAAAGGTATACGTACAGGTCTTCAATATCGGTTGCTTTTATTGCCAAAACAACGCGGTTTTGCGCAATGACTTTGGGCAGGTCAAACACTCTTCAGTGATCGAAATTACGGGATTACCCCTGAATCCTGTGTTAGTTTAAAGGCTTTAAGCATTTTATATACTTTTATTTTATATCAAAAACATTTGAATCAGGTAAGGACCCTTCATAAGTATCTGGGAAATTCTCTTCTATATTTGACCTTGTGAATCTCCACTAGTTTTATCCAAGTACGCAACTTCTTGAGTCTGAAAAGTGCTTATATAAATGATCCGCGTGTTCTGTGAATTTAAAACATCTTATACATTGTAAGACATTTTGAAATGACTCTACGAGTTAATTAGAAAATTAATGAAAGTGGTCGGTGGGTGTTCAAACACGTGTTGATCTATTTTCTTAATATTTATTAAATGAGAGCACCACACGACTTCTTGAATCTGAAAAGTGCTTACATAAATTATCTACGTGTTTTGTGAATTTAGAACATCTTATACATTATAGGACATTTTGAAACGACTCTATGAGTTAATTAAAAAATTAATGAAAGTGGTCGGTGGGTGTTCAAACACATGTTGATCTATTTTCTTAATATTTATTAAATGGGAGCACCACATCAGCGTAATGGCTTTGAAATTTAACTCTCATGGCACAATGCATAAGTGTTTATCATGGCAAAACCACTCATTCTCGAATGATAACATAAGCATAACCACTCATTTGTTGTAATGGTTGCACAAGTAAATGAAATTCTATTTACACAAATAATGTGGCCTAATTGACTCATTGAAAAGAAGAAGATTCAGAGTAGTTCAAAATTGGTAAAATTCCATTTGATGCGTTACTTTATCTTTCAAAGTTATAAGTTTAATGCAATAAAGATTTTTCACGAAAAAATGTTTCTATCCCTTAGCTAGAGGTCCTTGTAAATAACATATGAATCATATTAGAGGGAGAGGGAGAGGGAGAGGGGGAGAGATCAAATGCTATTAAAACCCTAGACCCTCCAAACACAGTAAAATCTTCCCTCTCCTTTTTTGGCAGAAGGGCGAAAAAGTGCCTAAACATCAGAAATGATAGAACCCCACGGGGGCAGAGTAGTTGTCCACAACTCAGATGAACCACTAGAAAGGACTTTCTTTGCACAAGTATGTGCTACCCGATTACAATAATGTTTAACAGAACTAAATCACAAGCTAAAAACAAGCCTTTGAGGGCTTGGCAATCATGACCTAGAACAACAATGGCTTTATTTGGTTTACATTTTAAAAAGTTATTTTTGAGAGTTTGAGTGGTAATGAATGAAGAGAGATAGAGAGAAAGATTTATTGAAAACTGTACCGAAAGTTAAAAGTTACTCTCAAAAAGTTAAATCAAGCAGAGTGAATATCCTTGGCCGGAGTCTTCGATGCCAAACTACTCTTGACAATAGCTTCCGCATCGGATTCAACTATAACCTTGAAAAGATTCAATGCAAGACTCATGTACAAACCATCCCAAATGACTAGAGCATCTACTATTCGGGAAGAGTGAATACCAACATAAGTTTTGATTAAAACATATATCCAATATAATCTCATCTGCTCCCCTAGCTATGACACCCGTTCCCATCACATTTAGCTCCTTAGAAACCACAACATCAACATTAATCTTGACCATGCCTTCCTCCAGATGCTTCCAATTGCTTGTATCCGAACTTTGCTCCGTGGGCGTAGTTGAGGAAATCTTTTCATTTGCCTTAAAAAAACTCCTGAAAATCACCTTGAGCTTTTCCACTAACTGCGTCCGCTGGCCATCTTTTATCATTAAAAACAAGATCTTTCCTAGCCCGTCAAATCCACCAACAATAGACTAAACCTAGCCCCATTGTCGAAGATGGAAAACTTGCTTGCTTAATTTGGTCTTGAATACAACTCCACAAATCAGACATATACAGCCAATCTTGGAGCTCCTTTGGTCTCAACCAAAAGGGGGAGTGAATCCAAATTCTCGTTAGCAAAATCACAATGAAAAAGCAAGTAGCAAAATCAATTCCTCTGCTCTCCCACAAACAGGACACATTGGATTAGTTCGAATTTTTCTTGTGACTAGGGCAGAATTAGTCGCAACAGCCTCGTTGTGGACGGTTTATTATTTATTTCTTTAAGCCATTGGTTCCCAATTTCTTAATAGTGGATAAGTAGAAATTAATTTTGAATATTTTTTCAGTATTCTTCAAATCCATAAAACATAATCCAGAGAAAAAATTGGACTGTTCAGCTTAATAAGCCAAGTGGCTTACTTTTTTGTCCTTTTTCAATTTTTTTCACATTTGTTTGTTTTTCGTTAATTTTTTGTGGATTATAGCTTCGCCATGACAAGTTAAATTTAAAACGTAAAAAATTACGATCGAAACCTAAATTTTTTGAATAAAGACAAAAATAACAATTTTTTCATCTTTATTAAATAAATTGAATTTTGATCGTAATTTTTTACTTTATAGATTCCTCTTGTCATGACGAAACAATAATCTCCAAAAAAAAGTGAGGAAAAGCTAACAAATGCAAAAAAAATAAAATTGAATAAGAACAAAAAAAATAAACCACTTAACTTATTAAACCGAACAACCCTGGCTGACTACTGCGGAAGACACTGAAAAGAGCACCCAAAGAGCGCAATTACTGGGGGTAAGAATGAAATTTATTTAAACTTGAGGCATAAATAAAGATACTATGCCCCTAAAATGCTTTCCTTGTCGATAAGTTCCTAATTTTTTTTATTATTACTGTAAAATAGAGGAAGAACCAACAAATCAAATTTAACAAATAGGGATAAGAATGAGATTTCAAACTTAAAGCAATTAATCACATGGTGTTGCCATTTTTTGGTATGATAATAACCAATTGACTAAACCGTTGTTGCGCAGATGCATGAAAGCAACATATATTAATGCATGATTGATTTAATGGTGCGGACCACTTGCATTATCCAAACGAAGATTTTTTCAGTACCGAGCGGGTACCACGTGATGCATGTTCGGTCCATCTGAGCTGTCTATTGCGTTTTTGGACGGCTCGAATTTGGAGAGAAAAAAATGAGAGAAAAAGTGTTGGAGTGAGAGGAGAGAGAAAGTTTCCATCTGAGCCGTTCAAAAGTGTATTGGACAGTTTGGATGTGCCGAGCGGATACCACATGAGATATATCCACCCTACACCAACCGACAAATTTCTCCATTCAAACCAATTGGGCTAGCTAGTTAGCCACCCTTGTACACGTCCATATGACAGGTAACGGGTCCAATCCTAGCTGAAAGCAAAGATTATGGGCACTTGCGAAAAATTATTTTGATAAATTTTCAGATTCTAGCTTCTGAAGATTTGTTTGGAATATTTGTCAAAAATTCTATATAACTGATTTTTAGAATCTATAGATTCTAAGAACTTGAAAAAAGGAAAGAAATTCTTAAAAATCCAAAACTCGGTTTGGGTAGCTTTTGGGATTCTGCAACACGAAATTCTCAAAAAACAAATGGAATTCTCGTAATCCCGCAGCTACAATAATACATGTTTCTCAATTTTTACTAAAATTTGAAATCTAACATCTGCAGCAGAATCTGTAGAAATCCAAAATAAACGTTGCAAATAAAAGCCGGTGAGACACCCTCGTTGTTTACTCCCACTAATCCGGTGCCCTTTTTGTCCATATAAGAATATGAGATTTTAATAAGTACTATGCCGGGTTAATAGGGTGACCCGTGACCAGTTTGACCAATTAGTAATTCGTCATTCAAAGGGAGTAGTTCATTATCACAAAAGAAAAATCAGGAAATTATTTCTATATTTTCACTCTCAAATGTGGACCAAAAACGTTTTCTAGATATTTTGCTATCTGGAAGCTGAGACTTGGGCTCGTTTTTCCGGACTTTTCTGATTCGTCTCATGTGTCGCGGTAACAGAAATCGAGAAATTAAAAAATGTAGACTGAAGTAAAAAAAAGTTCATATAAGACGATAAGAAAAGACCATTTGACCAAAATCTATAAAAAAAAAAAAAAAAGAACAAAAAGACCGAGTCAGAAAGTCCAAAAAAATACTTGAAAATTAAAGGCCCCTTCGAATTTTAGTAGACCTATTCTTTTTATTTTGTGTGCATATCAGACCAATCCACTCCTTTGCATACATGATTATTAGTATACAAAGTAGCGAATTCAATAATGGTCTAGGTTTTGTTTTTTTGTACTACAACAACGAAGGACTAGATCAACTAATTAACTTTTACAATTCTAAGGTTGGTGTCTCCTGTAATTGTCAAATCAAGAAAACCGGATACAAACATTTCATAAACAAGATAAACATTTCACACCTTTTTATTTAAAAAAAAAAAAAGATTTGGTCAAGGTAAGGTAAAGTTTTGTATAGGAGAGAAAAAAAATGGCAATAACAAGCCTAACGTAATGATGTGGACACGTGGCACTTAAATTATTTGAAATTAAATAATTAAATGATCGATAACATCATTGTTCTTTTAAGATAAGAAAGATGAAAAGACACCATTAAAAATTTGAATTCCGCATAGGGCCATATTTTTTTTAATGAATCTGTAACGAAATAAAAATTCTGGGAGTGCCCTAGCTCATTGAACTTTGAAAGTTTTGATCTTACAACTTGTTCTTGTCAAATAAAAAATGACTTAGTTGCTGACTAATATCACCATTTCGTGTGAAACTAACAAAACCTTTTAGAACCCAAGCGCTGTTGTTGTTTTCTTTTTGGTTAGACGGTCGTGAACCTCAACTAATCCCTTCTTCAGTCCAATCAAAATTAGGCCATCTACGTCGGGATAGAAAAATTGATTACATCAAATTCCGATCAATTGTATAATTTTGTGGTGAACGTTATGATAGAGGCACAGTAAAATAAGTGATTTTATAATATTATTATTTCATTTTGAAAAATATTGTGCCTCGTATGGTAAATGCTTTACTGTCATTTGATGGTATTAATTTTGTTACGCCATTTAATTTGTCATGTGTAATCTGCTTTCTGTTGCTAATTTGTTCTTCCTGTTTTCCTAGGCAGTTAGGAATAGTGTTAGTTTGTGCCTGGGTTTTCCCGTTTTGGGATTTCTTTTGTTTTTGGTTGGTTTGCTTTATAATATGGTTCAATTACAGACCATTTATATGTAGGTACAAAAAAATCTAAAGTAATTCCCACCAGGTCAAGCCTAAATACCCTTAAGGTAAGTCAAAATTTTATACCAAAAAATACTCCTCCACCACTATTGATGACTGTTGACCAAATATCGGTGTTGACCATTGACCACCGACGTTGACCATTGAGAACATTCTCAACACACGCCTAAACTTAATGGTAATACTGACAGCTCTAGATATTTCAGAGCTAATAACGTTCTCAAAGCATTCTCAGCTTTGAGAACGTTCTTAGCACACGCCTAGACTTGGTGGTAATTCATTCTTAGGTGTTCTTAGTTCTGAGAACATTCTCAGATGTTCTCAACACTGAGAACATTTCTCTGCATATGCCTAGACTTAGTAGTAATTTGTTCTCTAACGTTCTCAACTCTTAGAACGTTCTGAGCACATGCTTGAATTTAGTGGTAATTAAAAAGAGTGTTATCTTAATGGAAATTTTTTTGAAAGACATCTTAATGGAAATTGAAGTGCATTTTTTTGTACCTCGTAATAAAAAGCCCTTATATTACCCCAAAAAAGGGAAAGAAAGTGGAACCGACCATTTCAATGCAAGCATACAATTAGGCCTGTGAAATAACCCGTCCACCTGCGGATCCGACCCTGTGCAAAAAAGGGTCTCGGAGGGGGGGGTCAATCATGTGGTTCGAACGGGTGCGGATTTATTTATTTTTGTTAAAAATCAGACTTCGGTTCGAGTTCACTTTTCTGTTAAAAACCCAACCCGACCAACTCGAAGGGCAAACCTGACCAACCCGACACGAAGTAAAAAATCGAGCTTGCGGACGGTTCTACCACCTGTGCGGTTCGGTTTTTGAGTCCTAAAATATTCTACCTGACATGGTCGGATCAAACCCGACCAACCTGTGCACACCCCTACATTCAATTACACGGGTATCATGCCAAATGAATATTCTGTTGAAATCATATTTTAAGATTATCGTGCGCTTATAGGAGTAATGTAATGTGGCACACTCAAACCACCGTTAGGGTTAAGGTTGTGCTTGGGTCTAATCAGTGGTGTGTAGCCAGAAATGTATCGGTGGGATCCTTATCCAGCACAATCTTTAAGAAAAAGGTATCAACAGCCAAGAAAGATGTGAAATAATATAAATTTTGCAAGAAAAATCCAAAATTTTTCAACAATTTACTAGATATCGATGAGTTCTTTTTAATATATTAAAAAAATTTAAATTTTTTCTTGAAAGAAATACATTATTTTTGAATCATCGTTTTGCAGACCGAACAAATATTTTGGGACAGAGATAGTAATATTTACACTCAAAACAATAATGAGTTATCAAATAATATAAACACTCAAAACAAAAACGAGTTCAAAAGTCTAGTATGTTGTGTTATATTGATTACTATTGTTAACACCAAAAAGCGGCGCTATTTTTAGGTTGGCAATTTCATTGACGTTTTCATTTTCTTTTGTATCTCATTCTTTATCGAGTTGTAATTTTTTTTTTATCTTTTCTAAGCATAGCGAGCTAGTCTGTATAAAATTAGAGTGGAAGGAGTCTTTTATGTAATTGAAAGTGAGTGTTTCGTATGGATAGAAAAGGAAAGAATTATTCTTGAGAGAAAAGGAATGGATGGTCATGAAAAGATTTGCTGCACATGGAAACAGATTGGTTGGCCACTTGGCCTAGAGGGTTTTATCTGTACAAGGACATGCGTTTACCCAAGTCAATAAAAGGGAGTTGCTTTGATCCCAAAACTACGCTGAAGAAAAAGTAGGAACAAGGTGCCGTGGACTAAAATACACTGAAGAAGGTTTTTGTTCATTTGAGTCTTCAGGTACAATGAGATCTTTGATAATTGATATACAATGACAACTCCAAGAAGCTTACACATTTTTTACTCAACTATCTGAATTGACACATTTTTTATTCAACTATTTGAATCGTCTTCGGATGGATTTTTGGAAGTATGTTGATATACAATGACAAGTCCAAGAAGCTTGTAAATTCAAGGCAGCAGTCGAGTATTGGGTGTTGTGAACGTGGATTCGGCAAATAGATCTTAGGGCGATTAGACCAAATTAACAACAATTTACTTTGGGGATCCACTCAGGATCATCAAAAAATTCACGCGGTTAGTTGGGATAATGTTACTAAGCCTAAGACACTAGGTGGGCTTGGCATTCGTTCTAATGTTGATGCCAAGATTGTAGCCTTGGCTAAACTTAATTGGAGGGTGCGCATGGAGACCAACTCCACTTGAGCTAGGGTTCTCCATAACAAGTACTCCAAGGGAGTATAATCTTAATTCTATGAAGGCCAGTAGACCTTCCTCCATCTGGCGTGGTCTTGCTAAGGGTTTTGATCTTTTCTCCAAGGGTACTAAAATTCATGTTCGGAGTGGGGATAATACTTATTTTTGGAATGATATTTGGCTTAATTAATTGTGGTCCCATTCGTGAGCACATTTCTAGTCCTCTTTATTTTACAGAGTCTGCCCTTACGATGCGTGATTGTTGGAACAATTTTGGGTGGGATTTTAGTTCCATTTCTGTCAAGTTGCCCATTCATATTGAACAGGCCATTCAGGGCATGTCTTTGCAGCGTTTTGATCCGAAACCTGACCTGCACTTGGGCTTGGAGGAGTTGTGATGGTTTTTTCACCAATTAATCGGCCCACCTTTTTCTCAAACCCAGTACTGCTTCCACCCCCTGGAGAATTGGGATTGGGTTTGGAGAATTAATGTCCAACCCCGTGTCCGCCATTTCTTTTGGTTGGTCCTTCGCGACAGGGTCACCACTAAACATTTCCTCCACAAGAGGCATCTTTCTCCTGATAGTTCATCCCCTTTTGGGTGTTTAGTGGATCATCGTTTGGGTCTTCCTTGGGTGATTCTTTTACCATTTGTTGTTGGGCTATTTGGATTCATCGCAATAAGTCTGTGTTTGATAGTGACTATAACGTTCCCTTAAGCACTCGCATAAAAAATTCCATCAGTAAAGCAGTAGAATGAGACACCTTTGCGCGCGGAAAATCCATTCCATGCTGGGCGAGTGAACCCTTCGTTGATTAGCTAGGTGTTGCCTCCTGCGGGCAAGTTTAAACTCAACACAGATGGGTCTTTTGACTTGGGCTCTAAAACGAGTTCAATAGGGAGATTGATTCGAGATGATAAGGGTCAGTGGGTTGTTGGGTTTCACAACAAGCTGCCTTTTGCGAATTCTAGCACATTACCGGAGTGTCTTGCACTCTGGGAAGAACTCAAGCTGGCATTAGAGAAGGATTTCAAAGGGATCGATCTTGGTGGAATTAGATTCTCTTGCTACTATCCAACTGTTGCAAGACGAGAGGCTGAGTAGTCACGAGCTGAGCAATATATTTTTGATTGCAGGTCAATGCTCCAGAGGCTAGGGAGTGAGGTGAAGCATGTTTTTGAGCTGATGCGATGGCTAGTTTATCTATTCCTCAGCTTAGTTTGGTTATTTTTAATTCTATGCCTGCCTAGAGCAGCATGTGTAAGCAGAAACAAGAGGGAACTCGTGTTGTAATACTTCAATCTCTTTTATGAAGTACGTTTTTTAACCAGAAAAAGAATCATAGGGTAAGATTACTTTATAACCACATAATGTTTTTCCATTTTTCTTTTTTGGCTGATGTGGGACATTACAGTTTTATAGCGTTTGATTTTTTTTCTTGTGATTTTTATCATTTCAGACATATATCACTGCGTTCATTATTTGTTTGCTTCCCGTTTGTGAAATTAATTAATTTATTGCTTGGTTGATTAATTAAAGAATTCGTACATGAGAATTATTCATTTACCTAGGTGAGCTAGGATTTTTCAACTATTCATCCGCTCAAATTCAAAACCTCCCAGCACCCGAGTAATATTATTAGTACACCCAAATGAGCTCGTCGGTGTAACCATGCATAGTTGGAAACAGACAAAACCGTTAGAAGCGCATCACATTTGCCGCAACGCAATCTGGTGTCCAAATGGTAGATAATTTTTTCTCTTTGTCCAAATGGCGTATCACTGAAACGACGTCCTCCATCGTGGCGACACAGTAGATTCGCTTTTTCCCTCTTTCAAATATCTAACCGTTAGAAAAATCCGGGCGTCACTAGACTCACTACTCTCTCTCTCTCTCTCTCCCTGAACCAAAAGAAAACATCTTGCAAGAACGAAACCAGAAACCTACTTGTCCCCAGTTGCGCTCTCTCTCTCTCTCTCTCTCCCTCTCTCTCTAAAATCGGAAAGGAACTCTGTAGTCTGTACAAACTTCTATAAAATACAATGGCAATGGCGGTGGCGGTGGCGGAGGAATCCAGTGTATTCATTACCGACGATGCGTACGAGTTCTCGGCGCCACGGTTCTTCGACTTCATCAGCAAAGAGACGGAGAACGATAAGCGCAGATCAGAGATATGGTTCGATTCCCCCCTCAGCTACGCCCCTTCTCGTACGCCGCCTTCATCTCGCCTCGCTCGAAATATCACTTTCTTACTATTTTTTACTCTTCATTGTTTGCCTTTCGGTTTATGGTTACAATTCGAATTAGGTTTATTTGACGCGTTCGCGTTTGGACAATTTTGCAAAAACGCGATCGGGCGAGTAAACTTTTTTGTTGTATTGTTTTTTTTTTTTTCGATTGAGAATTGTTTCTTGTTACTGGTTCACTTTCTTGCGATCGCAATCAATTCATAGTCGTTATTTGAGGTGTTAGGGTTTCAACGACTTCATCGACAGTGAAATTTCGATCTCTGGTTGACACTAGTAGGTTTATTTGTGGTTTTAGGAAATCAATAAGTTTACCGATTCCAAAGCATTTACAATTGTGTTTTGTTGGGAAGTAAATATGCCAAAGCCATGTAAAAACTTTAACAGTATGTGAAAACAATGTAACAGTGTGTGGAAACAGACAAAACCTTTGAAGCGTACAAGACGAGACTAAAAATTGTTAATTCAAACTAAAGGAAAAAAGGGTGAAACTTCTACACACGAATTTGAACATAGAATTAGGAAAAGCATAAACAGAGACCCGTGTCCTTAAAATTGTTAATTCTCTGTTTGGAACCCAGGGAAAGGAAAAGAAAGGAAAGGAAAAGAAAATGGAAGGAAAATGAGAGGAAAATGAGAGGGAAAATTTACTATTCACCACACTCAAAATCTTTATTTTCTTCTCTTTTTCCCTACAACCAAACAATCATTAGGGAAAATTCTTTATTTTCCTTTCTTTTCTCTCATTTTCCATAGGTTCCAAACAGAGCAAGGAAAAAAGGGTGAAACTTCTAATCACGAATTTGAACATAGAATTAGGAAAGGCATAATTAGAGACCCGTGTCCTTAAAACATATTCGCTGTCTCACTTGGATGCTCTAAGTTTCTCTCAGCTTCCATCTCTCTGGATACAGAATTGTTTAGGGAGGCAGTGCTCTCTCTAAGTCATTAAATCTCAGAACCAAACTTGAAACAAAGAGGAAGGGGGGAGGAAGTAGGAGGAGGAGAGCTTACTTTTTTCTTGGTGTGTTAGACAATGGAGCAAAGAGCTCCTTTTATAGGCTAAAAGGAGAGACGACACCAATTAGGAAATGACCGCCCTTGCTAATGAAAATTTGGATTGTCCATGTGGTTATGTAGTAGATCAAGGAAATTGAAAAATTGGAAGGAAAATCTTCAATTTGGGTTGCTGCTTGTAGGATCAACATGTTAAGTTGTCCAACTGCAGCTACAATGCAATTACCTATAGGGGAATTTTGTTGGAGTGTATGTTACCTACAGCAAAACACCCCAATAATAATCACCTATAGCAAAACACCCCAATAATAATCACTTGCATTTGTCCGGCGGATTCTTTTTCCATTGGATGGAATATTGAATGAAGTTTAGTTTTTGGACAGCCTTTTTAACAGCTTGAGTGCATTGCTTGTTCTATGGAGGTGCATCGCTTGAGTTATTTATTGGACAAGGCTGTGAATTAAGTCTGTCATATAATTGACAAACCAAGAAATAGCTGGACTCGTTGGAAAGAGAGATTCTCATATGGAAAATCTTCAAACTGGTTGGCAATATGAGGTTGGAGTTGGTGTTGCACTTTTGCAATGTGCATTCCAAGGAAGCCTTTTCAGGTTCTCCAATTTTCATTTTCTTTTATAAGAGCATAACCCCATGCCATGGTGGCTGGCTTTAGTTTTGGGTTGTTAACGCCTTTGCTAAATCTCCCCGTTGGGGATCCATAGTCTGGATTAACGGGCCCACGGGATTCATAGTCCAATCCCCCCTCACCGCTTATCAAAAATGGCTACATACGAAAACAGATACCTTATCTTAGTTCAAACACTGCAACACAGATTAAACTTTAAGAAACCTTGTGAGACTCCAATGTCCTCACCAAGTTACCCCAAAACTTTTCATTGCTAACAAATTGAAATATGAAATTTTTGTGAAATTGTACAGGAATGAATGAGATAAAACAATCCAGAAGTGATGAAAAGGCTTCGTTATTCAACTCCATAGGAAAATTACAGAACCTTGTGAGTGATAGACGTAGCTTGAAATTATCGTTACTTGAATTCATGGAGAGACTCTTCTAACTTTTCCTTCTGGATGGAACTGCTAGAAACCAAGCTTGCTCTCTAACTTCATGTTTTACAATCCTTCCTGTTTCTGCTATAAGTGGTGTCTTACCTGATTGTGGCTCTACGAGTTTGGGGAATGTAAAGTCTGATCTATCTTTGGAACAAGAATCCGACATTGTAGCATGATCTGCAAAAATCAAATTTGTTTGGGGGTAATCTATGCTGTATTTAAGTTCTTTGGAAGTTGAAATTTACAACTATATTTTTATCTGTGGGCCAATATGAATGATGGGAAAGATAAGTTGGATGCAAGCAGCATGACTGTCCAAGTTTTAGAGTTTTCCTATAATTGTGTATGCACTCAATGAGAAGGAACATTAAGGAGACCACATGACGTCGTGATCTGTATTTTAGTACCTATAGTAGATTTCCATTTTCATTGGTCCATCTGATTCGCGATATTGGCTGATGTCTTAAAAAAATT
Source organism: Rhododendron kiyosumense (assembly GCA_019656275.1). Lineage (NCBI taxonomy): Eukaryota > Viridiplantae > Streptophyta > Magnoliopsida > Ericales > Ericaceae > Rhododendron > Rhododendron kiyosumense. Next base: position 267,940 of record BPLS01000417.1, on the reverse strand, counting down.
GCAGCTTTTTTGCCAAAAATCGAGACAACTAGATCAGTTCAAGTTGAAAGCCTTCTCGACCTCGGTGAAGCTGAGCAATCGCGTAAGGTAATGAAACCCTATCCCATGTCTTGTTTTGACTTCAGCTATTCAAGTTGTCCATACAAAATAGAACTGTGATGACTCAATTGGTATGCCTCTAGAGGCTTCTTCTTTGGCCTCATTGAAGTCACCACTAATTCATTGAAGTCACTTCAGATGAGGCCAAAGAAGAAGAAGCGAGTACAAGCCTGAGCAGTTTGGTAACTGGTAACAGGATTTTTTCCAAGAATATGTTAGGAATATAAGCAACTTTGAGCCCTTCGGGGTTCCATTTCTTATAGGTATGCATGAACTTTTCAGGTTTATGCTGAGGAGAAGACCTGTGGAGAAGTGAAGGAGGTAGCATGCACACATGAGAATGCAAGGTTTGTGCACTCCTTTTTTAGGCTTTTGCAAATAGTTAGTCTTAGAGAATTTTGAAACATAAACATGCGATCCTCGTCACTTCTTTAGTTTATTCCTCCTTTCTGCTGATTTCAGTACAATAGGAGGTGCTTGCTCTTGCAGTGTGAAATTTGAACCAGTTACTACAAAGGCTAAGAAATCCGTAATACATGAAGTGTGCACACCTAAAATGATCCCAAGAAAGGGTGACCTATTACAGACTTATTCCAAGAACAACCAAACAGTCAAAAAGACTGCTTGTACGGTCAGAAACCCATCGTCACTGAAGTCTCAAATTCAGCCACAGTATTCACATGGTAAAAGCACTAGACCAACTAGCGTGAGAAGGTAAATATGTCTTTCTTCTCTGTATCCATTAGACAGTTTTCTGTCATTATGTCTTTTGCTTTTAATCTGTTTGTGTGCTGCTGTATTGACTGGGGTTCTTTGGCTGCAAATTTTAGGGAAACAAATTTGGAAAAAATTGGTGGAACTCCGAATTTTGCTCTAGAAAACCAACCCATTAAAAGGCAAAAGTTGGAAGGAGGGCGGTCCAGACAGGCGAGTGTACTATTGCTGTTTTTGTCTTGTCATTGATCCCTATTATTAAGTATCCGGGATTAATTAACCTGATTTGTTTTTCCTTTTCCTTAAAATTTAGATTCTTAGTGTCAAAACTCAAAATCTACCTCACAAAACAAGACCTGGTCTTATCAGCAGCAGCTCCAACTTAGGCTCTTCAACTGCAAAAACCTGTAAAAATGACAGAAAGGTATGATGTTTTGGTAAAATCGTTTACTGCATTTTGAGTTTTATGTGTTTGATTGACAATGCTGACTTAATCAAACACTTTCTTCTGTCAAAAGGTTTATGTGAGGGAACCAGCAGCCCCATTCGTTTCAATGGCAGAAATGATACAAAAGTTTGAATCTAATACAAGAGAGAGATATCTACCTTGCAAGAGCAGTTCTCTTAGACATGTAAATGAGTAGAAACCCTCTTGTTTTTTTTACCTCAAAAAATACTTCACTCCAGATTCTTTTTATTTTCCCCATTTTCCTTAAGCTCCTCCTTTTCAATTTCAGGATGGCACTGCTTCAAAGTCACATAGGAAGCCTAAACTTACATTGACGAGACCGAAGGAACCTGAGTTCGAAACTTCTCAGCGTGTTCGTTCAGTCAGGATCAAGAGTTTTGCTGAACTTGAGGAAGAGACGAAGGCTAAAATTCCAAAGTTAAGGCCAATAAGCAACAAGAAGGTTGTTTTCAAATCTGGCTACTATCTTAATCTCCTTCATAAAAATCTGCTAGTCTGTTGCATTCAACTGGTCCTCTTTGTCAATTGCAGATTTTGGAAGCTCCAACCTTACCTGTACCACCAAGAAGTACACCCCATCCACCGCAATTTCAGGTATAATTAATCTGGATTGTTGTATAATAGAAAAAAAAGAATGCACTAAAAATAAAAACTAAACAGAAAATCTTCTGCAGCAACTTCATTGGGGGACAATGGAAAGGGCCAATCAAAATGCAGAAACAGCAACCGTAGCCTCAGCCGAATCTGCTCCTCGGGTATAATCCCTGGCCATGTATCTAAAGTTTTTTTCCTTGTAGAAATATTAAATAAGTGACCAAAAATAGCGTGAACTTGTTTATGACAGCATCATCAGTGGATACCTCATCTTACGGCACCCAAGTCACCTCTTCTTCAAACATGTCTAAGAGCACGTCCTCCACGGATCAAAAGCTCTGTAGAAATGGGAAAGGAAGAACTTAGAGAAGTTCCAAAGTTCAAAGCAAAACCTTTGAATAGGAAGGTACACCACTTTTAGTGGGCAATCTTACTGGCCTGTTACTTCTTTTGTTTCTTCATTTAATTCTCTTTCCAAAAATCCTGTAGGTTCTTGAAAGTAAAGGAGATCTTGGGATATTCTTTCGCACAAAGAGGGAAGTCACCGTACCTAAAGAGTTCCGCTTCGCAACAGATGATAGGATTTCACCACCAGTGACTGTTTCTGATCTGTTTGAGAAGGTTATTCTAGAAGTGTTATGTTGATTCTTATTCCAGTTGGACCTATAACATGTTACCATTTATAGTTTCTCATTGCACAATTATTTTCCTTTCAGCTTTCTATGAATTCCGAACGTCACCACTCCAAACAGATTCCAAGGAACACTACACCAAATCCTTTCCACCTCCACACAAAGGCATGAAATTCCTTAACCACTGTTGATAAAACTATAAAGCTGTGAATTAACACTAAATATGCTTTCTTTAATTGTGGCTTTTAATCATTTTCTGACTTCAGGAAAGAGCATTGGAGAAAGAAAAGAAGTTTGTGTCAGAAACCCGCGAGAAAGAGCTGGCAGAAGAGAGAGCCAGGGTCGGAAAGGCTAAACCATCTCCTTGTACCACTGATTATCCTATGGTAGATAAATTCATAAATCCATTTCTACTTCTAATATTCCAAGCATCCTTAAATACATGCTCAACTCTAATTAGGACTGACTTATGCAGATTCCACCAAAACCCAGGCCAGAGGATTGCACAAACCCAGAACCTTTCCAATTGGAGAGTCTAGTGAGGCATGAAGAGGGAATACAGGGAGAAAGGGAAGAGAGGTTGAGAATAGAAAAGGAAAAAGCTCAGTTGAGGGCATTTGAGGCACGACTGATTGTAAAAGAGTAAGAACTCCAATTTCTACTGCATGCTTAAGTTCTTTCTTTACAATTCCAATAGATCAATTAATGCTCCGTCGTTATCGACTTTAGGAACCTGTTTCCAGTTCTTCCTGAAAAAGTGCGCAAACCAATGACGGAGGTTCAGGAATTCAATCTGTGCCCAGATAATCGAGCTGTCGATAGAGAAGAACTCGATAATAATGTACTCCCTCCTCCTCTCCATTACGTTATTGAGGTTACATTATAATATCCTTAGAGCAGCACTTCATTAACAAGCAAACACAGACGCTAGTATTAGCAAGCAGCACTTCATTAACAAGCAAACACAGACGCTAGTATTAGCAAGCAAGCACTTCAGTGACTTCTTTTTCCTGAACTATTTACAGATCAAGGAGAAGGAGATTACATACACGAGATACATAGATAAGGCAGAGTCTGCTAGAACGGTGTGCAAAACTTCTTTTTGTTTTATGGGGTTACTGTGTTAAGGATGATTTCCTGTTTTGCATATGAATTTCTGATTTGAATCTTTTGTTTTTCAGATGCATGAGAGAAGGCCTTGAAGCAATGCTAGACCACTGCCCAACTTCAACCATCCTTTTATGCCATGAAAGTGTGCGCAAGAACTTTTACTGTATCTTATGAACTGACTTAACATCTGTTATACGATTCATTCACAGGTCTTCCAAGGGTTTCACTAACCCCGAGTCTCCACAATTGTGAGTTAACCATAGATTAGAGAGACGGAAATATGTTCGTGAAGAGGTGATTGTTGTACTGTCCAACGAGGACTTAACACTATTATCAGCTTAGGTTAGGATAGAAGAGTTGTAATACTAGAGCTGTATAATGACTTGGGTATGCACTCGTATCCTGTAAAGTTCGTCCTGTAAACTCGATAAGGATAGTGGTATTCAATTATGGGATATGTGCTTGCATGTCCACTGTTGCTGTCCAATCCAACTCTGTCATTTCTTACCCAAGCGGTACTTGGTGAAAATTGAAGCAATCCAGCAGTGAAAACATGATGCTCAGAGTATGAAGTCAATGGTGGCTTGCGTATTTACGGATAATTATAGGAGTTTAAAAAGCTGCTCTGAGTGCTTATAAAAAATTCTTAACAACAAATTTTGGGACACTAGAGATTCCTTGAAACTGAAAATTTGTCTAAAATCTGATGTTTGAAATGTATTTTTGTATGGATATTTTGGATTCTAAGTATTTTTAAAGCTAAGTTCCAGCTTTATACAGTGAACAATAACTACTTTTACTGCAACTGATTAATCATTATTTCACAACTCTAGTAAACATGTCTATCTGCTTTTACCAAAATTTTAGATCTATAATATGTAGCATAATCTGAAGCTGTATCCACAGCTATTGCAAATACACCCAAGTCAAGGTTACATACACATAAATAAGTTTATTTGGCGTTCTAGGAGTACAGAATTATCAGTTACTACTGGTACAAGTTATATAACACTTAATTAAAAACTGGAAAGTATGATCTTCATCATCTTATTTACATATAACCAAACAGCACAATACCAGCCCATTCCTCAACTCAACACCAGAGGTGTAGTTTCAGGATGCACTTTCTCCTTCAGCCTATATGCCAGAATCTGAAACAGAAAACAAGTAGATGATTGTAGCCAGTCAAACAAGCAAAATCTTGAATCACCAACATGTATAGAATTCTTTTTTCTGTTGGACTTAACAGCAACCAAGCAAAAGTACATTTTTTGGACTAGAGTGCAAGATTTGGCAAAGTCCAAGCTGAATTGCCTCCCATGATATATAAATACTTTGTTTAAAAGTTCAAACGGCCATAAGCCTCATCACATATACAAATCAAGTGCATGAACAGTGTTCACAGATTCATACTCTCGGTAGGATTTCGAAGAGAGGCCAAACTGGTGGACAAACATTAAACCTTATGCACACGGCCATACAAAATAGATATTTGTGATATGTTAACTTATACGCACCAAATGGTTCCCATTTGAAGCACAATTGGCTCTGATCACAGCCAAAGTATCTTCCCCTTCCAAAACTTGCACCACATCCTTGTTTTCCATTGAGTATGAAGTGTCAAGGGTAGACTGCAGACCATTGCAACTGAGGTTCTTCATCAGTAGTATTTCAATATCTTCAGCCCGTACTTGTGTCTCACGAGCAACATGCTGTGCATAAGATGAGCATTCCACATGCAATGGTAAGTGGGATTAGCATCACAGTGATTACACAAGTTTATGTACATAAAATGGAAATTTATTATGATTGAGGATCAAGGCTCTTCCAGCTCTATTCATGGTTGATACTTTGCCACTGATGACTGATCATTAAGATTGCTAGTTTAAAATGGGTGGGGTGAGTGCATCACCATTCAACTTCAGGACACCATTAAAAGAAAATAAGCGAAGCCATTTGTCTTCATAACTGCTTGATGCCATGATATCGTCCTCATATCTACCAAGTCATGGTGAGCAATGGAGAGCAAACTCACTTCTTTAAGGTGTTCAACAGAAAATTGTGGTGAGCAGCAGAGGTACAGTTTCTGCAAACTTGGCATTCTTTGTTTGTCTAAAGAAACAAGCACAAGATGGACATCTAACTGCAAACAAGAAGAACCTTTAATGACAGAGACTTGAGGCCAAGTAAAGAGAAAAAAAGAATAAGCGAACTACAAGAACACAATGAGAATGTTATGACATCACAGCTTGGGATACCTTGTCATCATTCTCCTTTAAGTTCTCAAGATACTTAGCCAGTTTCATTATGCGGGTGTTCCGGACACTCTTTTTCCGAGCACCAGCTCCACCCCAAGCAAGCATTTCTGGGTTCCAAACAGGCCCAGAAGAAGTACCTTTGCTTTCTTTGGTTGCTTCTAAGTCATTTTCAATGCCTCCACCTTCTGTGTTTGCAGTTGATGGAGAAGGCTGGGAGAGCTGACCTCCTGCCCTTCTCCTGCACCTCCTCTGCTTAATTTCTGTTCCTCGCTCGTCAGTTGAAGATGAATCCTTGTTCTCATCTGGATTATTTTCCTCATCATTGTCTTCTGATCCTTCGTGCTCCGTCCCCCGGGAGTGTCTTCTTCTAGAGTATGCTCGTGCTAATCTTGATGAAGAATGTCTTTCTTTACCTGTTTTGCGCTTTGTCACCAGTGCTTCAGATTGCCGTTGTAAAACTTGGGCAATTGATGCTTGAATCTGTGCAACAATATGGCAACCAACTCACCAGGGGAAAAAAATGAATGTATAATTCCACACCCGAATGCCCTAACCAAGGACTAGGGTTCATAAGCACAAACCAAGACACAATGTGTTACTCAAACCATTTAAATTGAAAACTTAGCCAATTCTGCTAGAAGGGAGTCAAAGAATGCTCGAATAAAGTAATTATAGGAAAGGTTCACTCAAATTTAAAAAGTAGAGAAAGAGGAACTAACTGTGGACAGAATTTCAAGGAACCTATGGTGAGAAATCATCACAGTGAAGTGACTCCTGCATCCCTAAAACAGTAATAATGACCTGCAAAAACCAAGTGGTGGAATGGTGGCACTTATCCTTACAACTAACCTGCTTGTTGCGAGTCTTCTCCTCTTCATGAAAAGCCAGTTCCTGAAAACAGAAATTCAGCCAAAAAGTGGGAAACTTTCATTCTACAATTTCCTATGTAAAAAGCACAGCACTCGGGCCAAAAATCAGAAATATACTTCTACCTCCTCCTCATACTTCTCAATATCTTCATATAAAACCTCAGTCAGGTTATCAAATCGTTGATCATCTCTCAAAGAACGACGACTGGCACAATGTTTGCGGCAAGCAGGACACTCGTTGTTCCTGTGGCAAAAGGTTCATTATCAAACTAAAAAACACCAAAACGCTCTGATATAACACCCTAAGCCAAGCACACTATTGTTTCTGGAATCAATACTGATGGAAAGCATAGATATGTTACAAACCCCAGCCGCATTGACTTGTCTATGCACTCCCTGCAAAAGCGGTGCAAGCATTCCATCACAGTTCTTGTTTTCTTGATGATCCCTGCAAAAAGCATAAATGACATTGGTTTGACAGAAATCTACCGCATTGAGATGAATAATGGATGTTGAGCAACAAACAAGAAAAAAACCCACCAAGGAGGTAGTCAGTGTCAGGAGTTTCTATTTGTTTTGCTCAAGTCTATTTCACACAAAATATTTTACAAACCCACAAGTGCATCCACAATGCCATACGAAAAAACTGTAAGGGATAGAAGTAGCAAACAACAAAGAAGAAAGAGCAAGCTCATAATATAGCCCCTAATTACAGAATCACTGGGAACAAATTATGGATAGCCAAGCTTCACAGCAAGTACCACCAGACAATGACAAGGTAGGGACACAAGCACCATAAAGAATGGTTATAAGAGATTCAAATGGATTTGAAACGTCCAACAAAAAGAATTCTTGAAGCCACCTCTCATTAAATAGCCCAACGATGTAAAAGAGGAAGAAGTTCCACAGAACATGAAGCTTAACACCCCAAAACCCTGATAGGTGAACTTTTACTTAGGCAGTAAGCATCATTAAGGACTTCTGTAACATGATACCACAGATGGTAACTCCTACTTTACTAATCCTAATTTCAGAAGTACAACCCAGACTATGCCCTAATAAGGCTTGTTCCAACTTCCAACTAGTAATGGTCAGCAACATGAATCTTCTTCCACATCACCTGAAGGGTGTGGAAGGATGATGAGGACGAGATGAGTTAATAGTTGTTTGCATGCATGGTTATTTGTGTGACTGTGTCATCATCCCGATTTGAACGTATTTTACTATTCCAAGCGTCACAAACACACAAACACACGTTTCTTCCTCTTGCATCCTTCCAACACCGATTCACATTCTTGTTGACCTCATTGATCATGAACATGAGCCAAATATCTCCTCCCTCGATTCGGAAAATAGTTAATGAGGCAAATGGCTTGACTGCCAGCCCCAGCTGAATGGTTGAATTTGTATGTCACACTATTACCAAACATATTTTCTTGCTGACAAAAAGAAATGCACGTTATGCAGGCCTGAACTTTTACTATGAGCACTTAGCTACAATGCAAATTGACCTCGCAAGTATCTTATGATTTTCAAGTTGTAGATAGCCAGAAGCAAATAAAAATATTCCCCTCCACCTCTGAAATTCACTCTTTTCTCAACGTTCCTTCAAGCAAACAGAAAAGATTGTGGTATGGCTTGCGTGCTTGACTACCATATATGGTAGGCAAGTAAGCGAGATTGAAATCTTAGATTCTAATAAGGGTGAGGTCCACTATGGAATTTAATTATATCAACTACAACAACTAACAGCGAAATGTACGGAGTTGCAACATCCACCTTTTATCGTCTTAGCAGAAAACCTTCAATACATATTCGTTCAGTACTGCTACTATAAGTCTATAACTGACTAAGCAATAACAGTCAACCATCACCACATAACAGGCACTTTAACTTTATCCATTTGCATGCGGACTACATTCACAATTACTTCTATTCTGTTCTCTTTTCTTCTCTGAAACTTCAAGGTATATACCTTCACAGATAACATAAAGGTAGAATAATGGTTCCAACTATCACATCCAACTAAAAGTATGTCACTGCAAAAGAGCAAGACAACTATACCAAGACATATCGGACATTGTACATACGTACGAAGGGCTGGTAGTTCCACAATTATCCATCTGCAAAAGGAGATAAAGTTATGTAATCACGGTCAATGAACAAGAAAATTAAAATGATCAATTTCTTTGAACAAGAGCAAAGTTGCACCAGTACTCTACAATAATTGCCTAATTGGATGCCCAATTTTTTGGAAGAAAAGAGTAAGTAGTATGTTGCCCATCACACAAGCGGGCACTTTGCATGGATGTGAGCCTGCTTTATGTACGAATAAACAAAAGAAAGGCAAAAAGAAAGACTTCTTTTGTGTTGGACACCGCCTTATTTTGGTAGTAATGTGACTAAAATTTAGAGCTTTGGCAAAGAGAGAAGAATCTAGATTCAAAACTCCTTCTGGTTTTACGGAGACTACTAGTGCGTCTCGTTTTATAGACCTCATCACAATAAAACAAACGATAAATGACCTCTTTGCAAGGATATGCCTTACCAGCCATCATTAAAATCATCCAGCATTGGGAAACTTGAAATGATGCCGCCTACAACTGGTTATGTGGTGGCTTAGTCCAGGCCAGATTTGAGTAGAATAAGGTTTTGTCAAGGCCCAAGGATAATTAATAAGCTTCCTCAACAGAAATGGGTTAGAATTTGCTTGTTTTCCAAGGAAAAGAAGAGATTTTTCATCCTTGCTGGCAAGCACAATCACCAGTTCTGATCTACTCAACTCTGATCCTCTCAACTAAACTACAGTATATGGTTATCCAAAATCTACCAGGATGGAAAGTTGAAATGCAAAGTTGAAGAGACTTTGACCATAGCAACATTCTAGTCCTCAATCCTCACAGGCACCACATGCAAGGATACAATTAACAAGCAAGGATGCAAAAAATATCACAGGCATGCTAAGTACTATAAGTCAACAAGACTCTAGCAGCAGTAAATGTAGGTAGAAATAACATCAGATTAGGCGTCCAACCAAGTACTGAGACTACCAAGTTACGAACTTGGCCAAAGTTTGTTCTCTGCGCACAATGTCTACTGAAAAACAAACCATAAAACTCATTCAGCTATAGGAAAGTAAGCCAGTCCCACCCATTTGGGATTATCAACAAGAACCGTATTTTGGTCATTTACATGAATCTCCAAGAAGGTGCAACACCACGCTTAACTAGGAAGCAATGTGCCAGAACGCAACATGCAAGGTCCTTTCATGCACTAAACCACCAGAAATAATCATTCACCCCGCTACTAGCAACCAAAAAGATATATTCATCCACCTCAACAACAATGTAGAACCAGCTATTTTGTAAACCAACAGTGTTCTAAGGATTAGTTAACACATGAACTCTATAAAATGCTCATAAGAGCAAAATGTACAAGGACAATGCAGGGAGGAGGAGGAGAGAGATAGAAGAAAAAGAAGCACAGTAGATGAACAAAAAAGAACACTAGATGAACAAAAAGTAAAAGCACACACAGCCACAGGCATGAATATGAACGCTTCTTACTGATGTCATTAGGCAGATAGAACATGACAAACAGAACGCCCAGAAACAACATATATGAATGAGGATTTTTTTCCCCATAAAGTTAATATATTGCATGGCATGATCTCAAAAGAGTTGGTTGCAACCACTTAATAAATTGTTCAACTGTCAACTGACATAACATCTCAGCAAATAATCTTATGCGGAATCAGCATATTCCAACAACCATATAAAGACGGGGGATCATGATTTCAAACACTACACAGACTGATCTAAGACATGCAACACACTCTTATTTAGTCTGTTGCTTGTCAAATCATCGTTAAACTATGTGTACAGTGTACACCCATATATGCACGGAAATGAAAAGCAGTAAACTAGAAAGCATAGAACTTGAGAGGTACAGTAAAGCAGACGCGTTCGAGCAGCTCATCAAAATTGATAGTCAGAGAAAGGACGCGAAAACTGGCGCATCGAAACATATGCTTCAACACATGCATACAAACACAGAGAAATATATCTACATACATACATGTATAAACATATATGCAGAGAGAGAGAGAGAGAGAGAGAGAGAGAGAGAGAGAGATACTCGGGGTAATTGGCAGGGTCGTCATCGGAACGGCTTCCGTCGGAATCTGAGGGAGGAAGCAATTGAGCACGAAACAGATCGTCAAAACAGAAACAGATTCGTTCACGTTAACGATACATACGTAAACACACATGGATTGAGCGAACGAACACGACACGTTACCTGAGTCATCGTCTTCATCTTCTTTCACTACGTCTTCGTTCTCTCTCCCTTCTTCTTCTTCTTCTTCGTCTTCAGCTCGTCGCTCCCGCCGCGATTGCTTGCGGCGACTGTGATGCTGCTGCTGCAGCTGAGAGGAGGAGGAGGAGTCGTCGCGGAGGTTGTTGTCTGACGTGGACGAATAACGCTTCTGCGCAGGCATTGGGAGCTTCTAACGAGAGAACAACGAACTTCTTCAGTTCTTCTTCTTCTTCTTCTCCTCTCTCTCTCTCCCTCCGTGCGTTGCTTCCCCTGGTGACTGGTCGCAGGTGATGAGAGAGAAAGGGAAATTGATCAACTGCTTGATGGGAGAGAGAGAGAGAGAGAGAGGTGGGGTGAAAATGAAATCGAAGACGAAGGGAATGCTATTGGAGATTTATAGCTGGCTTTTTCATTTACGCACAGCGTCGTATGTATAATTATTATTAAGTATAGTATCTGTACAAATAGGAGTATTACATGTATGTATGTATGCAGAGAAAATCTTTTTTACGGAAGATCCCGTCAAACAGTTAGTTATTTACGGAGGCGAATGGCGACTATCTAAGAGTGTTTTGAACGGTTTGGATGTAATAAAAATTTTCTGAAAAAGAATTAAATTTGGATGTTAAAAGTTGAAATGGACGGTCGAGATCGCATGGCTCATTGGACAACTTTTCTAGGGAATGATTAAATCTGGACTGTTTAAGGCTGAAATAGACGACCGAAATCGCGCGACTCCGTGGACAATTTATTTACACGGCTCAATGAATAAGTCTATCTCATATATGTATGTATATGTATATGTATATGTATATGTATATGCGGATCTTCAAATAGACGGCAGACGGCCTCATGGTAGGGGCTTTTGTGTCAAACTTTGGGTGCTGAATTGTAAATGGGGGCTTCTAGTAGATGCAAACTCTTTTTCAGAGCACACCTTTGATTTAAGAAATTTCTCAAAAAGATCCCACAGAAATCCTCAAATTTCCAAAAAAAAGGAAAATCACTCCATTGTTAAGTTTCTCTTTCATAGCCTCTCCTCCGCTCGTTTACCCTCAACTTCTATCACCTCCCTTTCTTCCCCGTTCTCGAACTGTCTTCCCTATTTCATCTTGCCACTAATTCCTTTTCTCCCTCGAAGTCGTGTTTTGGCTACTCCTTCCATCTTCATATGGAAAACCAACTTCTATCAATATTGAAACAAGAATGGTGGTTGAGCACACGAGTGCTAGATCAAGTAAAGTGAATACTAGATCAAGTAGAATGCTAGATCAAGAAAAGTGAACGATAAAAAAAAATAGAGCGAAGACTTGCTGTGAATTGAGATGTGAAACGCGTTTGGTTGGTAGGGGAGAGGCTAGGTATTGGTGGATCCGGGGTGCAAGAGAACTAGGGGTGTTGTGTTCCGTTAAGGGTTTTTTTTATGTACCATATTTATGTCTATAATTTTTTGTACAATATAGATCTTATTTGATAGATTTTAATGAAATCTTTTGAATGTGGCAAAAAAATTAAAAAATTATTTTCGCAAATACATTATTTTTAAGTTTGAAAATTAGAAATAAATACTTACTTTTTAAGAATCTTTAGCAGAACAGGGCGCAAGACTTTTGTGAAGTAGAGAGGATAGTGTAGAGTCTCATAGCTCACTTTTTATTTTTTTTAGCTTTTCCTTGGCTATTTTAGTTGATTGAGTGTATAAATGGAAGGTTGATATTGTAAATTTAAATCACAAGAGAGTGAAGAGACCAAAAAAGGAGGTATGATTATAAGAAATGGGAGTTTGAAAATCAATGAACTATACTTAGGCCAAGTTTCCACAAACAATTTTGGGCAATAAGTTATGATGATATTTTAGCTTGTTGTTCACACCAAATAACAAGTTTTGTATCTCATCTACAATTTATTAGTTAGTAGAAACATGACATTTTTCAACAACTCTTTCTCAAACTAAACTTAAAATTTTTCAACAATTTATTAGTTGGAAACAACTTGACATTTTTCAACAATTTATTAGTTAGTGAAAATAACTTGAGATTTTCCACTCCTATTAAACCCCTTACTCTTTTACTAAATTAAACTTGCACCCTATACTCTGGACTAGACTCATCCCCAAGCTTAAATTGTTCAAATAAATCCTTCGAAGTTTCTATAACCCCTTGCACAAAACCAAGGATCAAATCTCACTAACAACCAACACTTGGTCAAAAAATTCCTTCAAAGTTCCTATTTTCCGTGACAATGTCATAAGAAAATGTTACTATTTGGGTGTCCCATCATAGCAGCCAAATTTTGATAATTGTCAAACCTTGGGCCAAAACTAATGAGGGGTTGGTTCAATATTTAAGACTCAGAACTTGGTTGGACAAAGCGCACTTTCGAGTCCCCATAATCTCTTATTGAAGCTAAACATACTTTGACACCATCCACATGTGGTAGGACTTTAGCTTTAGCCCAGACATAGATGCAGTGGAGACCCTACAAATAATGGTGTGGTGTGTCAAGGCAATACTACCTGCCGAAAGTGATGGGTTGTCATACCTGCATTTCCATTTTTTGCAACCAAAAAAAAAAAAAAAATTGTGCAAAAGATACAAAAGCTCAGCTTAATGGACGCACCTGTCTAGTCTCACTCTCGCTCCAGTCCGGTCCAGTTTGGATCATTTGTGAGCCCTTTCAAGCCCAAAACAATGATCCGAATTGTTCACTTTTTAGAATTTGTCGAGAACAATGACGATGCAACAAATCATGTTGATTGGATATCGTTTCAATGGTTGATGTTATCGGCAAGCTTTAAAAAGTGAACAGATTCGATCATTGTTGTTAACCCAGAAAGGACCATAAATGGCCCATGGGAGACTAGATGGGAGCCTGGTCCCAGCTTAATACTCTTCTTATATCTTTCCAAATTTTGACAATAAAATCGCAAATTAACTCATCAATAGATATGGATTTACAAGTTCAATCCAATCTCATGAAAGGTATCCATTTTGGCTATGGAGTCCCTTTGGATCTCATCAAATCCAAACACAACAAAAAAAAACATAAAAAGAATTGAAACCAATCTGTTAAATGAAGAGCTGAACATGGTTAAGAAGTTTATTGGTATACCGCATGCATAACAACCGGACTAGGAATAGACGCAATAACCCTTACCTAATCAAGCTCCATGATCTTTATCAACTTTTCTCTTTATTCTAACATAATTCTTCGCAAATTGCGATAGAGAATTACATGAACACTAAAAAACGTACTTATGGAACAACGTACATAGAAAAGTAGTTGAAATATAAATTTGAAATGGTATGATCCACGTCACACCGACTTAGACCATACACATCACTAGCTTTCTGACAATCTTCATTCTAATTCACAACACATAACCAGTTACCTCCACCAAACGCTAGGAAAATCCTAGCGTTTGGGTGACAGAAGAGAGAGAGCAATTTGCAGGGCTTTCATGGCAGAAACATGACTTGGGGGACCTTAAAAAGTAGTATTTTATTTTATCTGATATGGAAAATGCTGCTTGTAACTGCCATTGCGATTTTCTTGGCCTATGGAAACCTGGATCCTTCCCCTGTCATCAACCTGCCCACCACACGCAATTTCCATCAGTTGAGTACCGCCAGCCGTCCCTCTCCGGCTCGAGCTTTCTCCGGCTGGGTCGGCCGTGTTCTTTCTTCGGCGTTCGTTGTGCCCAGCCAACCGCCGGCGGCAGCTTCTTTTGGTATCATCGAATTCCGATAGCTCATGGAATCTTTATTATCATCACAGTCGTTCCAAAGGAGAATGCAAAAATTAGAGGAAAAAAGAAAGAATATTACTACTAGTAATTAACAAAAACTACTGCTTCTCATTGACTTTAGTACTAGAAAAGAGGGAAGCCCGAGAAAGAAGAAAAATGACACAGATATTGAATGACCGGATCTAACATAATTAAGGGATGACTAAATGCAGTAGCAGCAGTAGGAATTGCCCTTGACATGTTGATCATGCCAATTAAACAACCAATCTCCTTTCGACACTTCCGTTTGTTTTTTTTTCAGGGCATTTGGGGTTGGGGCTTCACTATGTGACTAATTGTTGGGCGATATGCGGAAGACACAATGAATTAACAAGTATACAATCAATCTATAACACGGACAATAAAGTTGAATGCAAGGCAAACATGAAACAATCAAAAAATAACACAAGAGATTTATGTGGTTCGATACACAGGATGTATGTCTACTCCACGAGGGAAAGAGACGAATTTGTTTTCCACTGTAATCAATAAGGATTACAAGCTCCAATCTCCTCCCGAATGCATGTGGCTCTCTGTTTTTCTGGGTTTCTCTCTAGAAAACAAGCTTACGAACCCTAAATCTGCAGAAAAACGCGTATTTATATTGCTGCCTCCCGTCATTGCCCCCAATCCGAGCGGGAATACAGAAAACAAGAACTCCTGGACCATGCTCGATCACACCTTTCGATAGATTCAAGCCACACACAACAAAAATACCAAGGCCTCTAAATGGCATTTTTGACCCTTATATTTAGATAATTTAGACAAGATGTTGTCTTTACAGTGTAGACGGTAGACAAGAAGTAAAAAATACCATTTTGACAATTTTGACAATACGGTGAACTCGTCCTAATTTATAGGATTTGTCGTTTGAAAATGTTAGTAGAATTTGTTCCTCATTGTCCAAAGTATTTTTCATGGGAACTAAAGCTAACCTAAACTAAATAGAGACTTGCTGTTTTTCGGTTTGATTTTTTGACCTTAGGTTTGCCCCCTCGATTTGCGTTTGAGCTTGGTTTTCTCTTTCAGATTTAGGTAGTTTTGGTTGTTTCCTTGTTCGGGCTTTGTGTGCATTCTTTGGGTTGGTGTCTTCGGTTTGGTTTTGGTGTTTTGGTCTCCGGTTGGGTTTAAGGCTCGCGAGGTTCTTGGCTGTTTTCAGGTCAGTTTTGTTCGATTTTTTTCTTTTCGATTGGCGTCTTGCTTTCCTTTAGATCTTAGGTGATTTTTTGCCGGTACGCCTTGATTTTTTTAATCTTTGTAATCTTTTATAAAAATTAATAATTTCTTTTGCTTAGCATAAAAATATCTAAACTAAACAGAGTTGAAACTGATTAAGTATCCTCCTGAAGAATCCATGTCCCTTGTTCCAACTTCTAAAATCTATTTTTTTAAAGAATGGTTTTGTCCTTAAAAACAGGGGAATCTAGGCTTTGACCATTTCACGGTCACAGCATAAGGCTGTGTCCTAAAATGAAAACAGGGGAATCTAGACCATTTCATTGTCGTACCATAAATGCTTTGTATTTCACGGTTGTGTCATAAAAGAAAAAAAATTGGGGAATCCTAGGCTTTGAGGAAGGTCATGGTCGAAATATTACACGGTTGAGTCATAAAAAAACACTAGGAAAAATTTAACCTCTTTATTATATCTCAGGCTCAGTTTGGATGGCGGTAATTACGAGGAGAAATGTGAATATGATGTCATACTTTCATGATTCGGATGTTTAGAAGCGACAACGATAGGAATGTGATGCCATACTTGTATGATTCTCACATCTGGAAGAAATATAAATAGGAATTTGATTCCTGATGACATATGCAACCAGAAATTGCATTTCCAGATGGAGTGGGAATTTGATCCCTGCGTTACCCCATGATATCTGATATTCCTGGCTCGATCATTAAAAAAGGTAAATGTTGAATTTGAAAAATTTTCAAATTAATTGTTTGTTGCATAAAATTACTGAATTAACTCGAACACCAAAATGAAATTACTCTGGGTACCAATTTCCTAGGAATCGTATTCATATTCTACTCAAGAAAATCCATAGGAATTTGATTCCCAATAATCATATTCCTATTCCAATCATCCAAACTTAGTCTCAAGGTTTTCGAGCCAACTTATGTGCATCTCGACTAATTTGTGTTGGGGGACCAATTTCACCATTCAAAGGCACATGACCCATTCAAAGTCCAAACAAAACTTTGTATGGATTGACCCACAAGAGTAGATAGCTCCAGGAAGAAATCGAATCTAAGATCTTAATAGAGAGCAAACCTCTGCGTCTCAGGTCTTTCTACCACGCATATGAGATTAGAGGTGCATTATATGACTTGAAATTTCAAATTATCCTAATAGTATGCTATTTGGAGTACTATTTCTCTCTATTTGTCTTTTGTGATGTATTTAAGAAATAGAGTTACGTATAACTTGTCTTTTCATGGAAAAGAATAGACAAAATAGATCAAACCATTAATAAATTAAGCAACATTGCTATAATCTAGTAATAATTAATTTGACACATTTCATCAGAACATATGATAAATGTAAGTATGTAACTACGTACCCAAATATGTCAACCGAGACGTTATGTGTTACGTACCCAATATTTGTTTCCCTATACAATGCCAGAGTGAATTTTAGATGAAAAAGAGATAAAACCCAAAAAAGTAGGCCTGTCAATTACGGACCGTTTCCATTCTAGATACGATTATTCACTTCTTTCATTTGATTCATGAAATACTACGTTCAGAATCGTAGCGCATACCAACTACCAAGCCATTCAATTAATCTACACTTGCTACAAAATGCAAGTTTTGGGCAGCTTGTTTGATCGATCGGGATATGAGGAGTAAATAAGTTGATCACATTTTTTCGGGTAAATTTTTTTGACCCGATCAAATATTTGCCATGATATAAAATTCCACAAAATAGGGGCATGAAAAACCATGGAAGGTGTGTGCAGTATTATTAATCCGATCACTATTAATTCGATGCGATCGATCCTATTTGGTCAGAGATTATCTTCCCTTCTACCATTTAGTCTTCTTTGACCAACTCGAGCACATAACAAAATTAATGAACAGCGATTTACCCAAGCAAATAAGAAGTTTTAAGAGAGATCTAGAGGGACACAGAGATACCAAACCTGCTACATTGTTGGCAAAACCTCTGGCGGATTCCGGCAACCACCACAACCGGGGCCTTGGCGTGGTGCTCGCAAACCTTGTGCCGCCTGTGGTACTGCTTTGCCTTTACAGCATCACTCAGGTCCGCCGTGCACCTCTCCGCCTGGCAAATCCTCATCGAACCCCCCCCTCCGGTACTGCAACTAGAACTCTTCTTTCCATTTCCACCACTACCACCTCCACTGCCACCGCCGCCTATCTTCTTCTCATCATCCTCGGAGGCCTTATAAGCTAAGTCATCGTCGCTTTCCGCGTCATCACCCACTGCTGCGGCCTCCTTCTTCATGACCTTGTCTATCAAGGCCTTCTGTTTCAATTCCCCTTTATAAACACCACCACCACCTTCCATGGATCAAATGGAAGAAGTCATGAATAATCAATAGAAGTGGCCAGGGGTGGAAGCTAGATATATAGGGCGGTGGGAATTTTGTGAGGACAAAAAAGGTGAAAAGCTAGAGGGACGTGTGAGGACCACCACCGGCCACCATTTGTGGTGTGTGTGTTTCAGTGTTTGTGTACATGCATATGTATCAATGTATGTACTTATTAGACAGGTGAAACACTGTTAAATACACTAGTGTGTGCATGTGTTTATGGAGAAGTTTCTGGGTGCAAATAGGATATAGTCTACGTGGTACTCAAACTTGCATTCGAGCTCTCCAAATGTATGTACTTTGGACGGCTTGGATGTGCACGGGGTACCGCCACGCGGTACGTACCCATTTGCACCCAAAAACTTCCCGTGTTATGACTTTATCAGGGGAAGTTTTTCAAGAGCAGTTATGTAGTAAAATCTGATCGAGTAATCTTGTAATGTTGTATTATTAGAACATCTCTAAAATGTCACTACTACAATAATCGTAAAAGATGACAATTTAAAAGTGTC
The DNA here is from genome assembly GCA_019656275.1 of Rhododendron kiyosumense. Taxonomy (NCBI): domain Eukaryota; kingdom Viridiplantae; phylum Streptophyta; class Magnoliopsida; order Ericales; family Ericaceae; genus Rhododendron; species Rhododendron kiyosumense. Next base: position 249,016 of record BPLS01000417.1, on the reverse strand, counting down.
ATTAAACGTGAAAGATGATAGTTTTAAAATTGTCATCTATATGGAGCTGTCATTAGAATCTTAAAATGACGGTTTGAAACTGTTATTAATATCTATAAAGATAATGCTTTATAAATGTAATTGAAAGTAAAAGATGATAATTGTGAAACGTCATTAAAGTGCTTTAAAGCTGTCATCTTTTATAATGACCCGCTCCTGTCCTGTATAATATTGTCCACATCAAACCTCTCAGTGAGATCACCCATCTCAGAATTACTTCAGTACGAGCACGCTTAACTATAAAGTTTCAATTGGCTTTGGCACCCTCATAGTTTTAAAAGTCTTTGTACAAGATAGGATGACGATATATTATTTATAACACACAACTTACACTTCACCAAGCGTTGTGGGACGACCCTCGATTGACCCTTCTGGTCACCGATCCGACAGCCCCTCGCACGGGTCCCAACTGCCCTCAGGCTGGTTGACCACTACTTGGAACTCCCAAGGCGCAGAGCATCACAATCTCCCCCACTTAGAAACACACGTCCTCGTATGGGGTCGAGATTCTGTCTCACATTTTCGGTTGGTACAGGCTCTGATACCATATGTAATGACCCACTCCCGATTTGAGATTTCAAAGAAACGACGCTCATAAATGACGCAGTTTTCTCCAAAAATAAAATTTTTTTCTTCAATGTCACTTATAAGGAGAAACTGACATTAAAAAGAAAGAATAGTTATGTCACTATTTTACAAAGTGACATCATAAATATATTAGATCACAATTTAGGAGAAACTGACATTAAAAAGAAATACTCCATAATAGTTATGTCACTATTTTAGAAAATGACATCATAAATATATTATATCACAATTTTTTAGATGATTAACATTATTTATCTATTGCAATATTTTTAATTACGGTGTTTTCAAAAACTAATATCTTTTTACTTTTTCAAGCGTCATCTTTTAAGAATATTGTAGTAGTGTGTGAAATTTACTTCAATCTCTTTTTTTAGGCAAAGTATGGAGGAGGGTAGACCAACTCTCCTATGGGCGTGACCGTAAGAACTCCAGACTCACGACAGGAGCCTCTGAAAGATAACCGAAACCTATAGGTACGCACAGCCCCACTCAAAGCCGGAAGAAGCAAAAGACGGATCATAAACTTCAAACGGGAGCGAGCTGGGGAGCGTTGGCAGGCCTCCAACCCAATTAGGCTACTAGCCTACTATGACCGACACATACCAGTGTGGCACTCAATATTCTACTTTGATGGTATAAATGTTATGAACCCATTTTATTCCTATTTTAACAAAACAAGATTATTTAGCGGTCCAAACAACCACATAAGATAAACATGGAATCATTTAATCCAATTAAGATAATCGGGGCCCTCACGTATTGAGTGGGTGCACTAATGCCTAATGTTTGCGAAATACTCGATGGTTTCTAAGGGTATCCACGATGGCATATTTAAAATTAAAAATATTTATAAAGTTAACAACGTTGGTCTAAAATATGGCTCAAAATAAACTAACCAAACTTAGCAACCACTGAACCAATAATCAAAGTTTGGCATTTGGATAAACAAAACTAGCAACATTTTTCAATAACTAAAATTTTTGGATCACACGCCAAACAACACAACTCGCCACACAACTTAACTAGCTTCTAATTGTATCTCGCGCGTGTTTTTATTGGATGCTGGTTGTGTGACTTCAACTCCCAACGCAAAACTGTTCTTCGTAGCAGAGGAATTCTAATTTAAGTTTTGGGTTCTATAGCCACAAAATATGTTCTTCGTAGCAGAGGAATTCTTGTTGCCTCTGTACATGTTGGTAGAGGAAACTCCTCTGATGCTTCATTGCTCTTTCTCATGAAATTTGTGGTCTGTAATTCTAGAGTGCTGGAACAGGTTTTTATTGGATCCCTTCTTTCTTCCAAAATTCCGAGTATCATTTATGTGCAGATTGATGTGTTGGACCTGGAGTGCTGTAGTGCACCCCTTACTACATGTGTAGTGTGGTTAATTCGGCCGTCTATTTCGGTAATGAACGGCTTAGATTTTCATCTGAATAGTGAACAGCTAGGATTTGTAGGAGTTCAAATTAAATCCGAGCCGTCCGTGCTGAAATGGACAGCTAGATCGACCGCACACCCATTCCGAGATAAAAACCCTTATTTTGATTATGGACTAAAAGTGACCATTAATTATAGACCTCAACATTGTGAAGTTTAACAATCTCTTAAATTGATAACCAAAAGCTGATGTGCTAAGTTTTGGTTATCCAATTTTGATTATGCCATTATGGATACCTTAGGCTTTTTTAGAGAGAAGCAACACATAGAAAGTCTATGCATACAATTTTAAAACACAACTCCGAAAACAATCGACTCCAAAACCGTTCGACACATGTAAACCCACGTGCATTGAACGGTCGGTAGTGTCCGGAGTTGTGTGTAAAAAGGGAGAAAGTTTTGCTCCAAAAAAAAAAGAGAGAAATGATTTTGCCCGACCTTTTTTTTTTTGTTGTTAATATCACTTTCTTGCAAGTGTATTTTTATAAAAAAAATACGAGTAAAAAAAAATGGCAAAAGTTAATGAGAGAGAGAGAGGGAGAAAAAGAAGTGGGGCATTGAGCGTGTCAGTTCACGTGAGTGGTGGCCCCGAAAGTAGTTAAAACTAGAGCGATAGGACCTCTCGGGTGTGTTTAAGGTTTTGATCGTACAGTATTTTTTGCTTTGGAAGGGACGATTCGGTTTTCAATAATTTGAGTGACACGTCAAAATTCATACCCAAATTTACATCCACATTCATATAAGTGGTGAGCCCTATACACATACTAGAATGTGTAGTGCGTATAAGATCCACCACTCATGTGAGTGGTGGGGTGTGAGTTTGGGCGTGGTACTAGCACCATTGGTCTGTTTTTGGGTTGTGAACTCGTAATTTCGTGAAAGCAGTTCTGTTGATGTGGTGGGCAGTGATTGGCTTATCTATGGTGCAAAAAATTACTGGTCCTTGGCCATCGTCACGTAGTATCTCAACTCACTTAATTCCATATAAATTTGTGATGGGGCAGGATGTTGATTGTTGAGGCACTGTCACATAATACCTTAAGACCACTGAATAATTACTTTTGTTTAGGCTCCGTTTCAGAACACCTTCTTAAAAAATAAGTATTTATTTCACATTTTCAAACTTAAAAATAGTATAAATAAAAAATAATTTTTGATTTTTTTTTGCACCGTATAAAAGATCTTATTGAGATCTTTCAAACAAAATCCATATTGCATATTTTTAGATTTCAATAAACCTATTATTTTTTAACTTAAATAAACCTATTATTTTTGAACTTGAAATTGCCTTCTTAAAAAATAAGGACTTATTTTACGTTCCGAAACGGTGTCTTAGTTATTTTGAGAGCCCAACCATGGGGTATACCCTTTAGTGTTACACCAAATATACACAAGATGGTGTACACCAAGTTTTGTGGGATCCATTAAGGAATTCTACATTAATGATTAGAGAGGTTTAATTTGTTTAAAAGATTATTTTAAAGGTTCTTGCAAAAAATCAGTTGATTTCGATATCGAAAAGAGTTTGATCAATTCATTTAATTTTTGTTCGTACAATTCAGGGATGAAAATAAATCAAGCTCTTACTGATATCCGAATAAACTTATTTTTATAAACACTCTTAAAAACACCAAATGATGTACCAGTTTGCTCAGATCATTTGTGTGAGACTTCGATACGAATCCCACACAATTCAACAGTATACATTTGGTGAACACCGAATGATGTACCCTTTTGCTCTAATGCTACCACTTTTCTGTTTCCTGAAACCAATTTCTACTTTTTCACAACAAACAAACAAACAAAATGCGAAAGCAAAAAGAAGAAGAAGTGAAAGCGGAGCTTTTGGGCAACCGATTTTGTGATTCTGATAAAAAGTGAAAATGAGGTTTTGTTACTTTCTCAAATTATAAAAAATGGTGAAAGTTGTTTACATTACTCGTAAATGAAAGTAGTGCACCAAACATACTTCCGTCTCTATTTTTTTTGAAAACTTTGAAAGTAAAAACAGAAACAGAAAATAAAAGTGCTACCATATCCTTTGCTCTTTTTTTTTTTTTACTCCTTCCTTTTCCATTCTAATCTCGTTTGAGGATTCCAACTAATTATCATTGCACTTTTAAAAACTTATTTTTCTTATTTTATCCTTTAATCATTGCATTTTCTTCCTTTTTCAGTACTATTAATTAAAAAATGAAAGGGTATAAAGGAGGAAATTTCTTATCTATTACTCTCTCCTTCCCTATTATTTTGTTTCTTGTTCTATCCTAATCGGATAAAAAATTAATTATAATTTTTAATTAGTACTAATACTTTTTATACGCAATACAGATCTTATCTGATAATTCTCAATAAACTTTTTTAAACGATATTTTCAAAATCACCTAAAAGATTATACTAGATTGCAAGATATAATTAATTGAAAAGTAACACGAATTTTCAATAAGAACTAAAGAATTGGAACGGATGGAATACATATTTGATTAGTTTTTATACCGGACAATCTTTTTGGGACGGATAAAAGTGCCGATTGATACCAAAGAACGGGGAAGGAGAGAGTATTTTCAAAAGCAAGATGCAAGGAAGGGTCGTACCGTGGTGGGCCTGGGTGATTGATTTATGATCGGTCACTCTGACAGAGTTTGGTGTCCGTTCTTTTTACGAGGGAAGGTACGATTCCTTGTGGAGTGGGTGGGGACTCTTGGAATGCCAATGTTTTTGTCCAACCCAAGAACAAACGGGTTCTAGAAAAACGAAAATTCTAACTTCAAGTTTATTTACACAATCATTTATACATTTTTACTCATAATAAAGATAGGGCCCCCATATATTAGGTGTGTAATATATGCGGGTTCCATTCCTATTGTGAGTGAAGATATATAAATGGGAGTGTGTTTGGATGTGGAGATAGGAAAAACATGGAGTTAAGGGGGTTGCTATGCCTTGAGGGACAACCAGCTTACTGTCCCTGACCAAAACGATATCGTTCTGAGCTTGGAAACTTGATTTGAAATGTTCACTTGAAAAATTTCATTGCGTATTATGGCTCTTGCAAAAGATCAAGTCGATCGAGCATCGATAGACTAGTGAACAAATTACTCTTTGATTGAATTTTTGGCTAAATATTTGGTAAAATTACACGGACACCCCCTCATTTATTTGGTTTGGACACAGACACCCTCTAACCTTTAAAAATGCCCATGCATACCCCCTCATCTACTGAAAAGGAAAAAAAAACCTCAACGCCGTTAACGGAATGAACGAAATGTCAAATATACCCTTGGTGAAATTACACGGACACCTCCTCATCTATCTAGTTTGGACACGGACACCCTCTAACCTTTAAAAACGCCCATACACACCCCCCTCATCTACTGAAAAGGAAAAAAAAAACCTCAACGCCGTTAACGGAATGAATGAAATGTCAAATATACCCTTTGTTATGAAATGGAGCAACAAGCATACGCCATACTTCACTCGATCAGAAAATTCTCTCCACCCTACTCGATCATGGCGCCTCTGTCTCTCTTCCTCTCCCTCTTCAACTTGCATTGTAGATCATGGCTAACCCTAGATCGTGAAAAAAACCTAAGTTTCGAAGAACATTGGATCGTGTACACTGAAGAAAAGCTGTAGATTATGCCAAACCCTACTTTGGAAGGTATATTTTATATGTAAAAAAATCTTAGATTTTCTTATTAAATGGCGTAAATGTAGATGTATATGTTCATATTATATGATATATGAATACATTAGGGTTTTTGTTTGGGAATTGTAGGGTTTTTTGAAAGGTGTTGTACAGTGGTGACTTCGATAACCTTAAAAAATTGGGGCTTTTGTTGTTTTGCATTTGCTTGTTATCTATTTTGTATTTGAAGTCCTCAAGGGAGCTTTTTCTCCATAACGGCAATAAGAATCAACCCAATTTTGGGTTTGGTTGGAGTTGTAACTCTAACTGCAGCTATTAGATCTGTTGGTGTGGCTATGGTGGCTACTATAGCTATTGTTGCCACTTGCCACCTTCCATGGCTACCGTAGGAGAGAGAGAGAGGGGGAATCTCTAATATAAAGTGAGAATGAGGAATGAGGTATAAAAGACAACTGGGTATATATTGCTGTTAAAGGGCATTTTTGTCTAAAATTTGGCAAAAATATTGACATGTGCCTTGCAACAAACGGTACTCAAACGGAAGGGTGCTCCTTGGGTAACGGTAGAAGATGAGGGGGTGTGTATGGACATTTTTAAAGGTTAGGGGGTGTTCGTGTCTAAACCGAATAGATGAAGGGGTGTTCGTGTAATTTCACCTAAATATTTTAGACATTGCTAACAGCACTTAAACAGATGATTCGTTTGCTAGGTTATCGATGTTCGATCGACTTGATTTTTTGCAGGAGCCATAGTACGCAATGAGATCTTTAAGTGAGCGTTTCTGATCGAATTTCCAGGCTCCAAAAGATATCATTTTGCCTCGGGACTGCTGTTTCTTGAGGCACAGTAGTCACATTATTTGGAATGTGACTACTAGTTTGTTTTTCTCCTCAAGCTAGAGTGTTTCAGTGCCGTGTCATTACGGATTTATGTCTGATTCTCTCAATCCCGACTCGATTGGTTCACTTTTTGTGGGTACTTTCGGTTCGTGATCGTTTCGCTTTGTGTTTGTGCAGGGATGGATCCAGAAACTTACGTTAGTGAGAGCACACAAATTAGTAAACTTGATTCATACATTTATTATTTCTTAATTAATACTCTATCCGTTCCAAATTGGATGTCAATTTTTGATATCCATGCCAATTTCAATTCCTTATATTCTTCAATATGGATCTCAAAAAATATACAATATGAATCTTATTTGATAGTTCTCAATTAGTTCTATTATACAAAGTTTTCAAACTCATAAAAAACATTATAGATTGAAAGACATAAGGGATAAAAAATAACACGAGTTTCAAAAATTGTTATCCTTTTTGAGACGGAAAGCGTACATTTTTGTCCAAAAAAACAAACAACAAATTGGTGTGTTTATACAAAAAAGATAGTGTAAAAATTTACGTTCTATGAAATAGATCAGACAAATATCCTCATAAAAGAAATTTAGAGTAATTTTATTGAGACACTATAATAATTTTATTGAGTATAATTTAAATATGTAAGAATATTTATATACACCAGTCTTCAGGTAAGGGCATCCACAAATAAGCAAAATGCAAACTTCCAATAGCAGCCGTCTAATCGTATTTTTAATGGTACGGATCTGCGTATGGTTTATGACCGGTCATCATTGGATCGTGTTTTCAATGATCTAGATTTGCAGATGGTTTATGACTATGACCAGTCATAAACCTTCAGCGAATTCGAACTATTAAAAATACGATCTAACAGCTGAGATCACAAGTCTGCATTTTACTCCTATAAGGACGTCCTTATAGGAAGCCCGTGCCCCCACAGGATCCCACTTGGTTCCATGTATCATGATTTTTCACCCTTTATAAAGAATTATCAAATGTGTGAAGAAATCGAATATGACCATAGATTACTTAGTGATTGGAATCTTTCTTACTACCACTCCTATGAACAACGTCCAAATCATATGAAAAAAGAAACTTCACACAATGTCACGTTACTAGTAAATGGACCGAAGTCTTCAAATGGGCCCAATGTTCTTGCTTGGTCATGCCATAGTCAAAAGAAAAGGTGATGCCCATAAAAAATAGAAAAGAAAGAAAAGCTGATGAACAAAAATTTGGTACAGCCATCGGCAAAACAACTATCCATAGATGTAGATGTGTACCCAATAAATGAAAATGATGCTCATGGATTCATTTCTTTAATCATTTTAAATAGTACTCCTACTAAGAAGCTATGGCCCATGCACAATTGCAAATATAGTATTACATGCCGATGATGTTTTCAGAATTTCTCTAACAATTTGGTATGGGCAGTGATGATGGCGAAACTGTTTTTGTTAGTGTTAAAACACCAATTCTCAAAAGACTTGTATTATGTACATGATACAAGTTTTTTTCTGCAAAAATAAAAAATTGACATTAATAGAAACAGTATTGGTATTGTATGTATGTTGAAGTACAAATCTAAGGCAACAATTACGCAACCAAAGCTCCACTGATTTACCACTACGCATTTTTTGAAAGAACAACAATGACTGCATTTGGCCAAATGGAAAGAAAAATAGACGGCATAGAAGAATCAATGGCATGCCCTAGTCACATAATTCGCGTGCGCATGCATGGGCGTGAAAGCATTTTTGAAACACGTCACAAACTACTAAAATCTGCTAGAGTGAGGAGGATTAAGAGCACGAGCGAGAGCACGACATTTTAGACGGATTGTGTCACTAGGGGAATTCCTACTAGCTATTGTAAGAGCCCATTAATTCCAGCGAAGGCTTCTCCTTCATATAGTCATCCTTCCATAGGCTCATCATGTGATACATTATACAAATTCCTTGGAAGAGAAAGTCCGGAAAAGAAATAGGGAAATGATTTTGTCACTCCTTTTTTTTGTTTGTTAGCAACACTCTTCTGCAAGTGTGTTTTTGGTGCAAAAATACACTTACAGGGAGTGTCGTTAACAAAAAAAGGAGTGGCAAAATCAGCAGCCAAATAGGGAAAAGTCATAGATTATCCTAATGCTAGACTATCATACAAGTAGCTTTGGTATTCATTAAACTGATCCTGTAACAAAGTCCCAAGTTGTGCTGTGCTACTACTTCAGATTGGGACTTGAAAATGAACATCATGTGAACTTAATATCGATTCATCAAATAAACATATGCGCCTGTAATCGCAAACAACAATGATCTTCGATATTGAAGCATCATACAGTGAAGAACACAGTCGTAAGGGACCCTGGAAACATTGTGACAAACAATTTCCCTGCCCAAATAGGGTACGGACACTTGAATGCATGGAGCACACTCTGAAACCCAGTTTAATTAATTCCCAGAAAAGAAAACCACGCTCTATAGTACTGTTGCCCTCACATTGAATCCGGAAGAATGCCTCAGTTTTGGAGTGAACTTAAATTCCTATCCAAATTCAAGAATATTGATGCAGAAGCAGTCCTTACTCAGTACTACTTTCCCCATGAAATTCATGCTTATAATCTACTTCCATCTTGGTGTACATATTCAACTCTAATAAAAATAGAAGTATCAATCTTCTGCTAACAAGGGCAGTCTGACCAAAAACCCTGTGGTGGCACCAAGCCACCGGGTCATAGACCAAGGCATAGGTACCACTACCTATGTAGTATGCGGCTATGCCACTGTGGCTACCACGGTAGTACCACCTCTTGGATGCATGCCATTGCTACCACCACCCAGTCACTTAAAATTGCTGCAAAAACCAATGTAAATAGCCGCGTAAATGCTTGTGTGCATTCACTAAGTTCACAATCTATGCGACTCCAATGACCAATCAGCATGTTAGGACAATAAAGCACACATGACTTCTAGCCGTGTAATTTCTATTTATGTGGCAACATCAATGGATATTCCTCTTTAACCTTTAGACGAGAAGAGTAAACAAAATCCCACACCACATGTGTTGGTGGAAAAGGGAGAATTCACATACTCATTCAACTCTCAAATCACAGACTACTCTTATCAACAAAACATACAAATAACATCTCACTCTTCTCACACAACTCTCGATCACTCACACTCTCGCATCTCTCGCACAAATCACTCCACTGGTGGTGGGGCGAGACCCCCTCAAGGTCTCCCCGACCTCTCTCTCTCCTCTGCTCTCTTTTCTCAATTTACCCAACAAGGCCAAAACCATTACACACAAACATGCACATTTACTTATGCATAATTCAACCATCACAATTAAACTCACTGAAAAATACAGATGGGCTAGGTCACTCTCTTCACTCTTGCACTAATCTTGTCTCTGTCTCACAGCCAAATCACAAGCCAACCCCACTCACATGTACCAGCTAGCTCTCTCACTTTGTCCCTTTCTCTTGCACACTCACACATAGACCAATAATAATTTAAGTTTAATATTCCAACAACATGCACTCACATTCGCAAGAATTGCAACAAGGCCCTAAACTTCAAAACACATGCGAGCGAACAAATCTCTGATATATAGGAAAAGTACAAAACTATTTGGGGTCATAACCTGGTACAGTGCATATTATATGCCCAAACAAAACACATTGCAGAGTTTCCCAAACACAAAGCTTAAATAACTTAATATACCACCCAAAATGGACATTCATGAATAGGGGTATAGAAAACCGGATGCAAGCAAAACAGTTAACCATCCCAACCCTCAAGGGTGTTGTCGCCATCTGGACCGTCCAATTTCGGCAATAGATGGCTTAGATTTCATCTCGACATTGAACGGATGGACAATTGAGATAAAATCTGAGCCATCTGTTGTTGCTGAAATGGATGGCCCGGATAGATACAACACCCCCGAGTTCCCCCAAAGTCCTCCATCAAACAGCTTCAACCCAAAACCAAGGATCGATGATATAAACAGTAAATTGTGAACTCTGAAATGGTGATTTAGTACCACCGACACTTTACATAATAAAAGCCAAAATAGTATCCAAAATCCAAAACCCACGTCACGAAATCCAAATTCTACGAATGAAATGGTGACACTTTACATAATATCCAAAACGTGATACTTAGACATGATCATGCATTTAGGGTACCTTATTATTAGCTAAACACTAGCAGCATCCAAACTCCTTCCAATCTCGAACGAAACAAAAGCATCAACACAAGCGTACTGAATCTGATCATCACTGAGCCAACCCTCGTCCCAATCACTCAGCGTGACGCTCCTAGGCTTCACAAACTGCTTCCCCAGAACCTCCCTCGCCAATGTCACCAACCCCGCGTTGTGAAGCTGCCTGTTGCGCAACTCCCTCGCAGCCAACCACCCCAGGTCCACCGTGTTCCTCACTTCCAGCCCATGATCCTCCCTCAACTTATCAACATCTTTTTCGATCCCAACACCGACAAAGGTGTAATCTTCGTCGGCGAGGAAGTTCACGAGGGACTGGGGCATGTGGGGGGCGAAGATGATCTGGAAGATGAGGCAGTTGCGGCCGACGCAGAGCTGGAGAATAGCGGCGGGGTTGGTGGAGTTGTTGTTGTTGTTGAAGTTGGGGCGCCACTCGATGTCGAGGCCGACGATGAGGTTGTTGAGGCGGTGGTGGTGGAGGCGTTCGATGTCGGAGATCCAGGTGTCGACGATGCAGGGTGTGTCGGTGACTAGGGTTTTGACGGTGTCGTCGAAGAAGTTGACGTCGTAGAGTTGGTACGAGTGGTATGTCAGACGGAAGGACTGAATGCTGATAGTCATGGCTACTTTCTGTGCCGGAGAGAGAGAGAGAGAGAGAGAGAGCGCGAGCGGATAGATATGAATTGGATGAGATATGGAATTTGAAAAGATTATTTCAGTCATGGAGAAATCAGTGCCGAAAGAGAGAGAAAAATTGAAAAGATTATGGTGAAATCAGTGTTTAAATTAATTGGAAGTCAATGATCAAAAAAAAAAGATTGAAAGTCAAAACATGGTCAACGAGAGTTCCGCTTTTCTCGATTACTGCCTTATCCTACATATGGCAATTTTGTTCACCCTACTTAAAAGAGAGGCTTTCTATTGATAAAAATGGTGTAAATTTTACCACATAATGATGTCATACTTATCGTACAATACACTTTTTGCTAAGCATGACATCACTTTATGGTGGAACTCATGTCATTTCAACTAATAGAAATGAGAGTAATGTTTACCCTTTTAAGTGGAGAGTGAACGAAATTCAACTCTATGCTATGTCATTTCCTAACGAGGTTCACTTATTCACGGAGCCGTGTGACCTCATCTGTTCATTGTGGCTTTAGGTTGCATTCTTATGAACATAACTTAAATTTGAATTTTTTTTTCACATTTGTTAATTTTATGCCAAATTTTTGTGGGTTATTGATTCGTGTTGACGAGAGGAATTGAAAAAATAATTTTTTTTCACTTTTATCCAAATATTTTGAAAAATAATGGTAGTGTTTGGTTGTTAATTTAGTTTTGTTTTTCAATCATTACCTTATTTCTTTTTCCAATCATTACCCTATGTTTTCAATTATTACTTTCTCATCTCTCTCCAATTATTACCTACTCTCCAATCATTATTCTATTTCTCTTTCCATCAACTATCAAAACTAAATTAAATTAATCTCCCAACCAAATAAAACCATACCACTTTTTAAGCATCTCAAAACACTTGGGTAAAAGTTAAAAAAAAATTTACTTTTTCCATTCCTCTCGTTGAGACAAATTAATAACCCCCAAAAATTTACCGCAAAACTAACAAATGCAAAAAAAATTCAAATAAGAACAAAATTTTCAGATTTAAGTTTTTTTTTTTTGGGTCAAAAGTGAAAAAATTGTATTGATAAACGTTCAACGACACTTACAAAACGGAAATCATCACAAAGAACTTCGACAAAGCAAACTAATCTTCTAACAAATAGAAAACAAGTAAATCACAAGGCAATCGATATATTTCATCCTAACCCAGATATGACCTGACGCAATAGCGACACTTTTAAACTGCCTAACATCTAATTAGGAGTCTCAAACGAGAAAAAATGCAAAGTTAAGGATAAAAGACACCAAATACTCAGACGATTAGATGCACTCCTCCCAAGTATGAACGCATCAATGAATTCCCAAGAACTACAGATTTGCCAAGCCGTCACGGATTGCCTCGCCAAAGACATCGTGTAGGAAAAGAATGCTGAAGCACAGATATCGTTGTAAAACAATCTCGATTGAGAGGACCCGATTTGTAGACAAAATTCGTCCAAAGACGAAACTCATTGAACGAGAGATAAAACTCTCGTAGAACGAGAGACAAAACTCTCACAGATCAGATGACAAGTTGTAGATTTGGAGAGACTGGAAGGGAAAAAAGAAAAATAAAGAAAGGGAGTCGGTAGTACTATGACCTCTCCCTCCCGCCACCGCATACGGGTATGGAACCCAAAGGGAGGAGGAAAAGGGAGAAGATCGAGGAGTTGTGGTGGCTAGGGTTAAGAGAGAGGAAGAGAGAGATAGGGTTGAGAGAGATGTTGATTTTAATTTGGTAGGACCTCCGAATGAAAGAAAAAGATTGATCGAAAGAAAAAGATTGAATTTAAATGATTTTTTTTTTGGACCATTCAAAACACTTTTGACAGTCGTGATTCACCTCCATAAATAATTGTTCACAAAACCCTCCGTTAAAAAGATTTTCTCTTTCCTAATATATTTTCTTTAGATTTTTTGAGATTTTTCTTGTTTTGTCTGTGTTTGAATTTTTTTTGACTTTTTGATTTGTCTCGTCAAGACGAATTGGAAAAGTAAAAAAAAAAAAATTTACTTTTACCCAAATATTATGAATTTCGACTTTTTGAGCTTAAAAGTGGTCCTTGATCAAAATATTTGGGGTAAAAGTAAAAAAAAAATTACTTTTCCGATTAGTCTCAAGATGAATTGGAAAGTCAAAAAAATTGGAGCAAAACGAACAAGTGCGAAACAAATTTAAATAAGGACAAAATGTTAACGTTTAGAAAAAGTTAAACGGAACGGAGATCTTCATATTTATCAAATTCAACCAAAAAACCAAGAGTTTAATTAATGTTAGCAACATGTAATATTAAGACTATATCTAAGTCGAATGGCAATTACCTGGCGAGTAACGAATCCAACTCTATATCATTATAGGTATGTACTATATATAAGGGTATTTGTTTAATTATGATGTAGTTTGAATATGGTTCAGTTCGGTTTCTAGTACGGTTCGATTCGATTTTTGATACGATTATCACATGAAGCCAAAAGAGAAACGAACCAACCAGTTTTTCGAAATCAAAAACCAAAACCACAGTTAAAAACCCCACCCATCGGTTCAGTACGTTCACGTAACGAACGGTTCCTGCAAGATTGTCATCCCTAAATTGGATGTAGTTGTAACACAATAAACAATAAATCATGCTATATCTTAGTCCTTTGAAATGGTAAGAACCTGATTCACTTTGTTTGGTTCGGAGTTTTGAGAAAAAAATTTGCAATAACAAGTGGTAATGAGTGGAGAGAAATAAATAAAGAAATTTAGTGAGAATCATGCGAAGAGTAAAAAATATTTTTCAAAACTTGCTAGTGAACAAAGTGAAAAACAAAGGCAACAATTTGTTAGTACTATTGTATGCATCTCCTGAAGTGAAAAACGAAGGCAACAATTATGTAACCAAAGCTCCACTGATCTACCAATTCCATTTTCTAATGAAGTCCTGCAACAATGACTGCATTTGGCAAATTGGAAACAAAAATGGCATAGAAGAATCAGTGGCATACTGACATGCCTTCTTGTTAAAGTAAAATATCCCATTCACTCCAGGGGCTAAGGTGTGTAGGGGCCCTCGGCTCCGGCTCCCCGAACGTTCGAGTTTTAAAATTTTTATTTTATATATACTTGATTGTAAATATTATTGATAATTATTCGTATATAGTTATTTATAATCTTAATAGTTTTGCTTCGATTTGATAAAAAATTGGTTATTTTGCATTCTCATTGCTCAATTTTTTTCATAAATAAAAAATAAACACGTGACAATTGAAATAGCCTAAAAAATCAATTGGATGTACAAATGTAATGAATTGAAAAGCACAAACCTTGTGATATACAGTATTATATGTTCCTATAAAAAATATATGTATGCTAAGCTGACCCCAGTAACAAAATCCTAACTCCGCCACTGATTAACTCTATCGAAGTTGTCTCCTTTATATAGTCATCCTTCCATAGTTCCATGGGCATATGACACATTATACCCATTCCTGGCAAGAGAGACATCGGGGGCGCCGTTATCGATCTATACTAAAATTTTAAATAGGTAGGACGGCGCATGGGGGCGCCATTATCACGACAAGCACATGCCGTGTCAAAGGTACTTCCATCACTTTGTCGAACATTTCCCATGGGATGTGTTAGCATGAGGCATTAAAGGCACCCGTGCAAATCTCCGGCAGAGGAAGCAAATGTCAAAACTAAGAAATTTGATGGTTCAATCAAGGAGCACCAACAGAACCTTAAAAAGAAATATGTAAGTCGTAGTCAATTGGCGAGGAAAAGTGTGGTACTATTTCTGATTGGCTCTTCAAAATGAACATCATGTGAACCGACCGAGGTAACTCAATTGGCGAGGACTTCTACATCTAATTAGGAGATCAGGAGTCCAAATCTTTCCACCAACGTGCGAGTTTTATTCCTTCTACAATTGTTACAATTGTTTCTGCCTTTAATGCTTGTATTCTCCAACCACTCGTAATAAGAAAAAATGAACATTAATACATCATGTGAGTATGTGACAACCCTGAACCAAATGACAATTGTACTTTTCAATGCCGGTTGTTATCCCTCCTTGAGGCCACAAATGAACCTTACTATTGATTCATCAAATAAATGAACGTGCCTCTATCATACACAACCTTCAATATTGAAGCATCAAACAATGAAGAACACAGCCGCCATGTATCCCAAAAAATTAAAAAAAAATACTCCTACTCATCAAAAAGAACACGGCCGCCGGGGACTGAAAAACAATTTCCCAAAATCTTGTACGGATGAATGCACGGAACGCACTTTGAAATCCAGATTTATTCTATACTGTAATGCTCGCTGTTGAAGAATGCAGCCATCCAGGAGTGAACTAAAGCTCCTACCCAAACTCAAGATTGTTGATGCAGAAGCAGTCCTAACTCAGTAGTACTACTTTCTTTTTCTTTCTTCTCTTTGGTACTCTACGGAAATTAACCCAGTACTACTTTCTGTTGACATGAAATTCATGCGTATAATGTGCTTCCATTGTATGTGCATGTGTACATGTTCACTCTAATATAGCTCTAATACATCTAGTATTAAACTTCCAAAAGCACACTCAATGTTACCACCAAGTCACCAACCCGTGGCAGCACCAAGCCTATGTGACTGTAGTGGCTCTGGAAACTGGGGCTCGGACCGTTCCCCAAGCCACAGTGTACCAAGCGATACCAAGAGGACCCCCGCCCCTCGCTTTGCGTAGGGCCCTGGGACCCTCGGTGTTCCCTAGAAAGATTGCTCGGTAAGAGGAGTCTAACTGAGCTTTGTCGCTATCTAAGGGTACTGAATGTGCCCAAACCCAACATCCCTAGGCCGCTTGAAGGAAGACGGTTACGACGGGAGGGCCCTAGATCGTTACACTAGGAGGATAATCAATGGAGGCTGATCTGGCCATGAGCTCTGCAACCGCCTTATCCCATTCATCACATATGACGTCACCTAAGGCGGTTACCTGAGCGTACCATCCACGCACTAGCTTGGAGACCAAGCAAAACAAGATCTATAAATACAAAGAAACTCTAACCTAGAGCCCTAGACCTATATTCTTCTCCTTACATCTAAGTATCTAACTTGATCATCAGAGAGTCACTGGGCTACCATAGCGGCATAGCCATTGTGACTTGCTGCAAGTCAAGTGGCGGAGGAAGGAATCGGAACCGACCCACGATCAAGATCCCAATAAATCAAACCCCCAAAGTGACATATACCAAGGCACCAGTATCACTGCCAATGCCACTACTAATGCCAATGTGGCTGTCCGATCGATGCCACAACTAATGCCAATGTGGCGACCCGATGCCACTACTAATGCCAATGTGGCGGTCCGATGCCACTGCTAATGCCAATGTGGCTACCACCGCCCCTGACTCTAATTTACAGCTAAAGCCACTGCAATTACCTGGGTAAAAATTTGCGTGAATTCTCTTAGTTCGCAACTTAAGCCACTTTTTATGAAAAACCAGCCGGGTACATAATAGGAAGTGAAGCAAACATGACTCTGCCTTCTAATTTCTCTGTATCAAGGTCAATTGGCTATCCCTCTATAGCCTTCACATGATAGATGTTACCACATCCAAGTTATTCAACTCAACATGCACTCACATTCACAAAGATCTCCACATCAAAAAATACCGACGAACCTCTGATATACGACGAAAAGTAGGAAACTAAATGAGTCATAACCTGGTATAGGATATAGTATACAAAAACTCTACAACTACACACACTC
>BPLS01000417.1:172727-191821 GCA_019656275.1 Rhododendron kiyosumense | reverse complement strand
ACTGCCTAAGTACCATTACTCACAGTCGCAGCAGATTTTTTTCCCGTTCCTCCATACATAGCACAGGTACGTACCCATGGGCAGACCTATAGTGGGGCAAGCGGGGTGAGTTAATCTCCTGAGGATATGTATACTGTTTTGGGTGGTATTTTAGATAATTTTGCCCCAAAGATTCCATGCTTCTTACCCTACAAATTTTGTACGTAATGTTAAATCTTATGGTTTCTGCCCCATAGATATTTTATGGTTGCCCCACGTGTATAATGTATATTACATCATTTCCAACCATTAAAATCACACTCTCTCTCTCTCTCTCTCTCTCTCTCTCTCTCTCTCTCATCTGGAAAAACAATGAAGCTTTATGGGTCATGGAATGAGCTTTGTTTCCTCTTAGATGCAAGGTCTATCTTTTACTTTACAGTCTCTCTCCATCTTCTTTAGCAAACAAATTTGAATACCATGGCCTATGAGCAATATTTTTTTTTATTTTGCCACAACGATAACAATTATATTATAATCACTAAAAAAAACCATTACATCAAGGATGGAACTCGTCTCAAAATAATGGAACTAGAAACCACAACGGCAGAAAAACAGTTCAAAGGCTAAACCACATAAATAAGCAACCAGAGCTGCAACCCAACAAACGCCAATGGAAAACCCCCGGAACTACTACCCAACAAAGTCAAAACTGTCGGCACGCTCCTGTGAGAAGGCCACAAATCGCCGACAATCAAACACCAATGGACAGGTCCTCATTGTCACGATCATTTGGATGATACTCTGGTGCGAGCCCCCGCTATCACAGCAAGCTCTGGACACGAGATGACAAAAACAACAAATGTCACGGACATGGCGACACTGGATACCAATCTGGGATCACAAACTCACAACCAAACTTTAGATTACTAACCATTGCCCGGGTATGGGGAAATCAAATTGGGAGAAGATGCCAGCATGGATAAATCAACCGGAGAAAGCCTCACCAAAGGAGAGAGAACCCACGACGACCACCAAAAGCTAAAACAACTAAAACAACGAGGTAAAACAAAAGATACACTTCCCTCCGTCATTCAACAGCCCTTCTTGCCTAGTCACCAATCGTTCAAAACTCCAGACCCGACGACCCAAGAAACCACCGCCAACCTCGCGGCTCCGACCCATGAAGCGCAGAGACGACGAATAGAGCATCGCGAACAACAAGCGTTTAGGGTGGAGTAGGGAAACGAAAACCAGATCTGAAGGCAAGGCTTGATTCCTCTCCTCCCATGGCCCCATTTTGGGGGAGGGGAAGAAGCAAGCTCATGAGCAATTGGGGACTATAATATTAGGTAAAACTAAACCCTATGCTCTAATTTGAAAGCAATTCACATAAGCTTGGGGCAAAATTGATTATTTTTTCAATTGGTAGCTTTTCTTTTCCTTCCGTGATTATAAATTTGTAGAGTGGTTCGTAGCAGTTGATTGTTGATTTGAAACCTTAAGATATGGGATTACGTGATTGCTCTTTTTGAATAGGAGATAAAAGGGTGATATGTATTATAGTACCAGGTTATGGTCTATATACTCCCAAGGTTATGGTTAGTTCTTTGTGGGCCTAGTGATTACGGTTAGTTCCCTAGGGAATTCATCCTTGCGAGATAGCCAATGACTCCAACTAAATAAATAACTTAGGCCGTTTCATCGGGGTTCCCGATTAGGGCAAGCAAGGGAGAGCGGTATCACAAGTGGGCATAGTCCTAGTGGTTATCATGGGAGGATGTTTCTTAAGGGTTGAGATTCTAGATTTCACTATGTTAAAGGCTAGTAATTGAAATTAATCGCTTGTTACTTTAATTGTTCTTACTTTAACAATATTGTACATGCCCTTGTTTGTAAGTTATGAGTTTCGGGTGGGTTTGGGCTACTGAGCGTCATCACTCACGGTATCATGTTGCCCTGGTAAATCGAACGCCAGGTACTGAAGATGGAGCAGAAAGGCCGTAGGCGAAGAATGATTTGACGTCGACCGAAGAAAATATTATCGAAATCTGGTTACACTCTTAGTTACTCTGTAATTTCAATTAATTATTTTAATATTGTACAGTAAGAGAATCTGACAAATTACTTTAAGATTGATCCGTTGTGATTTGGTTAGAATTAACAAGACTTTTGAAATTTTAAATGTTTTAAAATGAAAATTTATTTAGAAATCACAATTCAATATTTTTTTTATGTTTCCGAATTTTCAGGGCGTTACATGAACTCACACGAATGTTTGAATCAAATACTCCTATTTTTTTATTATCTCAATGAACTGCCAGGCGTCATCCCTTACATCTCAAGGAACATACATCATCCCTTACAACATCCATGGAGTAAGATACTAATAATAAACTAAAATAGGAGTTGATTGCCACCTAGTTCATAGATAATAAAGATCCTAACTATATAAATATAGACACAAGTCACACGTACACTTCAACAACTCAGATCTATCTCAGAAAATCACACAAACACCACACATTCCTGGACCACTCTGTCTACTAATGAACTCTTGAGCAGAGAATACTGTGATCGAGCAGAAAACAAGAGGAAAAATGATTTACCTCTCCAAAAATTAGGGCCGGTCCCGGGGTAAGCCCCGCAAGCCTCTGGGCTTGGGCAACCCCCGGGTTGGGGCAATCAAAAAAAAGTTTGTATGTTAGATATACATATATTATACACAGTCAGGATCTTATGAGGGATCCCTTACGGCCTAACCGTAAGGGACTCCCCTTTCCCGATCGAATTGCGACGATTCGAGCCACTCCATATAAAATCACGTTTTGAACACATTGAGCGGCTTAAATCATCGCAATTCGATCGGAAAAGGGGAGTCCCTTACGGTAAGGCCGTAAGGGATCTCTCATAGGATCCTCTGTGTGTGTCTATATATATATATAAAGTTTTCTTATGTAACACAGTAGCGCTTGGCATTGTGGTCTCTTACAATGTCATAAGAAGCCATGGGAGCTGAGTTTGAATCCCAATATATCCTTTTAGGCTTGCTATTTCCTTCTTCTTCTTTTTTTACAGTCACTGACTCACTGTTATTTCCTTTATTTCTTTATTTTTATCTAGCTTCTCTATTTTTTACAAACAAAACAGTAACATGCAAGTAATATATTCTTTCATTTTATTATAAAAAGAACTCATAATTAAAATAAATTGTGAGAGCTAACAACAGTTATTATTTGTTTCACACATATCATAGTTAAGTAGGAAGCGAACTTTTTATTTTCTCGAAAAAATAAACTCTTCCAATAAATCAGCTAAAATAAATGGAGTTCCACTAAGAGCATTTTTGGGTTATTATTATTATTATTATTATTATTATTATTATTACTTTTTACTCTTTTTGAGATAGGTTATTCTCCTCACATATATCAACTAAAAAGCCAAAATACCACAAATTAGCGGAACGGATCCCAAGTTTTTGTATAAGTAAATGACGACAACTCAATTCAATTGAAGAGTTTGCGTTAAAAAATGAAAGGAGAAGTTTTCTTTGAATCAGATCACGATAATCTTAAAGCATTATAACCAGGGTTCCATTTTGTTGTTGATTTTATGGATGTTATTCAAACTAAAAGAATAATGTAACTTTGATTTTTTTTTTTTGGTAATTGTATGTTTTTTTTGTTTTGTATGACTGATAGGCGAGTAAATGTTTACAAAAGCGCCTCCTAATTTATTTTTATTAAGCTTCATTTATATTATTACTTGGAGTTTTATGCTTTTATTCTTGTGTTGTAGATATCTGGAGGGTTTGATAAAAAAAAAAGTACAAAATTAAGAATATTAAATGGTGTTCGAAGCGGACCCGTTGGAAGGTCATATGGAGGCAACAATTCACTAATTAGTCCACGGGTTGCAGTTCCATTGACTGGGCCCAATATTTATTAGTTGATGACTAAATGGTGGGCCATGGAAAAATGTTTAAATCGGCTGGAACAAAAGGAGGAATAGGGTTTTTTATACTCCCTCCGTCCCAAATTCATTGTCCTTTTTTGATATTCGTGCAGTTTTCAATCGCTTATATCTTTCAATGTGAATCTCCAAAAATATGCAATATGGATCTTATTTGATAGATTTCAATTTGTTCTATAATACAAAGACGTCAAATCATGAAAAATATTATAGATTGAAAGATATAAGCAAGAGACAAAAAAGTGAAAAAGGAATAATGGACAATGAAAATGGGACGGAGGGAGTATATTAGAAAGAGAGGCAGCAAATCCCACGGACAAAACGAGAAACGGCGGACTGGGGCTGCCATCACGATTCTTTCGTTTGATTATTGTTTAGTTTTTGTTCAGCTTTCTTCTCTTCAAGTTATTTAAAGTTTTGTTTAATTATTCGCATTCCGATAACTCGTTTTAATTTTTTGTTTTTAATTAAAGTTGTTCGTTGGAACTTGTTTAATCTATTTCTTCTGTTTATTTCGTATTCAGAAGCATGGTTCAAATTAGGGTTTTTTTCGTTTGTAGCGCAATGATTAGTGAGTAGTTATATAGGTAGGGTCGCAGAGTGATTAACACGTTGTGACCCGTTCGGGTACTGCTCCTATTTTCAAACAATAAAGAAAAGACAATTTTAGGTTAGTAAAGAACATCCGTTAGACGAACCCGGGCATCGTCAGAGCCCATGTGAACGGGGAATGGGGGTCCAAAACCCATTCTTCACTGCGCATGGGTAAACAGCGACCATAAGGTTTCGCATCTTTCGGTATATCTTTTTCTCTCTAAAGTCGAACGTTTTTAAGAATACTAAATGGAGCAGGTTAATCCGAACTGGTTGCGAGTGCTATGAACCCTACGACTGTACCTTCCTTTAAATTATTTGAAAAGAACAGTTGTTTCCTTAAGTTTTAATTAATTTTAACCAATCGACAAGGGATGGCTACCTAATAGCCCATTTAAATTATAACAACCCGAGTTTTTAGTTAGCATACATCACCGTCTCTGTGGATTCGACTCTGGACTTACCGGATATTGTGCTACGTCGGTCTCCACTCGACACTTGGGGCAACCCATTAATTTAGGACTAGGAAATCGTCAAACATTTTTGGCGCCGTTACCGGGGACGGTAACGTGTGTTAAGAATTCGGGTAGTTATTTTTTATTTGTTTTCTTTCTAGTTCTTTTTTTTTATTTAATTGTTGAAAAGCAAAAAAAATGGCCCATTTTGCAAGGTGCTATGGAGATTATGCAAACCAATTTGATTGTTCAGTGTCACTTCCTATATTTTATGGTTTGGCCTCAGAAAATCCTTTTTCGCATGTTCATGACCTTGAGAAAACTTTTGCTATCGATAAAGTGGTTATTTTACATATATTCCCAGCATCTTTGCGTGGTAGTGCTCAAGATTGGTTTAATTTTTTGAGTTCAAGATTGACATGGAGTGAGATTGTAATACAGTTTTTCACAACTTTCAATCCCTCATATGAGACTCATGCTTTTACAAGAACTATCAGATTTCTATCAACAAGATGATGAGTCTTTGTCATAGTATTGGGAGCGATTTAAAAATTCTGTATTCTTTTGGTCGAATTTTAATTGTGAGCTTGACAGTCTTCTGTTATCTTTTGCCGTAGTTTAAATCTTAAGCCATGCTAGGTGGATTTTAGGTCCATTGATGAATTCCTGAATAAAAATGCTAAAGATGCTTGGGATTATCTAGATGAATTAACCCAAAAACTCTAATTTTGTGAATTGACTGAAAGTTCTGAGGATACCAATTCTGATGGGAGGAAAAAAGAGGAAATAAAGCCGCCTTATTTTGATCCATTAGCTGATTCTCTTTTTTGCATTCAAGTTGAAAATTTTCAAGTGGTAAATTCTTGTGTATTGGAAGATGAAACAACAAAGCCACTTGTAACTAATGAAATAATTGGTTTACCTGAAGTGCAACAGTCTTCTCGAGAGCATTCTAGTACACTTGAGATGGATTTAATTTCATGAGGCGACTTCTGAGGAGTTGTTGCCAATAATTGTGCAAAATTCAATTGTTTTTGATGATCAAATATCCCCAGCCATAGATGTTGATGTCATCACTCCTATTGAGTATCCACTATTGCAAAATATTGTTAAGTTAGAACAAATTGATTTTCTTGGTGTTGATAATTTTAATAAAGTTTTACCATTCATTTTTTCTGACACTCATCAACAACTTGAAAGTTAATTTGGTTTGGAATATGTAATTGGTAGAATTTAAATTTCAAACGCGGCTAAGGCAATTAAGATATTCTAAGTATTTGGTTTTGTGGCATGATTGCGTACAATTTTTAACGGAGTGCTTGAAGTGGGGTGGGATGTTGATTTTGATTACTCTTCGTAGTGTGATGAATGGTTGGATTTCATGTGATGAGAGTGAATGTCATTAACTTTTTGTATAGTTTTTTTTTCTTTTCTCTTTCTTAGATTAGCTACTTTTATTTTATTTTATCATTTTTTTTGTGAGGACTAACATTGCAGGATGTTTTGTTCAAGTTGGGGGGTCATCTCGCAATATTATTTCTTGCATAGTTCTCCGTCGAGAGGTGATACATTTCCCTTCTTTTTCTTTTATGTCCTATTTTTGTTCTTGCATTCAATGAGGATATCGAATAGTTCAAGTTGGGGAAGAAATTATTTTGGTAGTTTATTTATATTTTTTTTCTTAGACTATTAAAATTCTAAAAAAAAGAAAATTTTCAAAAATTTTAAAAATAGTGGGACTCTTTTTGCATGCGATTTGGCACTTGTTGTGATTACTTGTTGAATAATTGAGTTGAGGTGTGTTGTCTACTATAATGATATCTATTTTTGGCTTGATAGTTCTACTTGCTAACTTGTCTTAAGAAGTTGATCATGGCACTCTTGTATAGCACTATGGCACGTCACGTTTATTTGGGCCTTAACCACTTGTGAGCTGTGACTTAACCAATCTTGATGGCTAGATTAGTGAAAACTTATGTGCTTCGACCACAACCTAACCGTTGAAAAGGTTGATTTACCCCGAGCGTAGGGCTAAGTCGTTGTCAGCGTAAATACCGGAAAGTCCGGGATCGTACCCACAGAGATGATTCCTTATAGCTTGCCAGGATTTTTAGTGAAAGGGGTGTGTCGTTCAGACGGCCAACTTTTGGTTTTGCTTTAAAGGTGGAAATTGCTTGATTGAAAAGACTAGAAAATGAGCTTTTACTAAAATAAGACAAGCGGCAAGGTGTTGGAATGACTAACACCCGGGACTTAAGTTATCTAAACTTTCTCAAGGAAAACTCGGTTGAATCGCACGGCTTAGGCTATCAACCGGAAGATTTAGCGGTGAAAATCATTAAAGACTAGAAGTGTGACATGGAAAACTGATAAGCACCCAATAATGCATATTCTTGGTGCTTAAGTCCTCTAGCATGTTATGTTTATACATATATATTGTCATTTTTATGCGATATTGCACGTAAGGTGTGCTTTTAGTAGTTTCAGGTAAAACGTGCAAATAAGGCACGTTTGAAGGCCAAGGAATGCTCCGGAAGCTTCTAAGTACCCGAAGACCCTGTCGGCCCCCTAAAATCTGTCTAAGTATGGAAAAATGACTTTCTGAAAAAGTTTCGATTTTCGAGATAAAAAATGGCGGTAATTGATCCTTGAATTTTTCTAAGAGTAACTACAAAATTGCAAGGTTTTATTTGAAGAGCAAAGTCATGTTTCGAGCCATTTTCTCTTGAGAAAAATGTGCAGTTTTCCATTTTGTACTAAAAGTGGGGGGTTGACATTTTGATTTAAAAGGAATCTTGAAATTCTGGCAATGCCATTGTTTCCAAATGGGGGGTACTTTCTTATTTTCATTAAATAAATTAAAGTAAAGGAAAGATAAAAGAAAGGTTTAAAATGTAGCCTTTACTTAACTTTAGAGAATGAAAATAAGTGCTGAGAAGCTGTGAAGTGCTGAGAGCTGTTTGCTGAAGCTGAAGAGCCAACCTGAAATCTGCAGTTTTGAAGACTGTTATCGATAACATTCCATTTGTTATCGATAACATTGGTCGCATTTTGGTGTTTTGAAGAATGTTATCGATAACATTACTTTTGTTATCGATAACATTGGTCCCGTTTTGGTCCAGAAGTTGTCCAGACCTGAGGGTATCGATAACATTTTGTTGGAGTTATCGATAACTCTTTTCTCCGGGGAAGAATTTGAAGGATGTTATCGATACCTTTGCTTATGGTATCGATAACATTGGTCTCCAGCAGATATTTTTACTGCTTTTTGGACTTTCCATTTATGGAATACTTGCCACTTTTGGCAAGTTCAGGGATATTTTGGTAGAGGTTGAGTTGCCTTGTATAAATAGGCCTCTCTCTCTCTCTCTCTCTCTCTCTCTCTCTCTCTCTCCCTCATATAGATAAATAGAATAGGTAGATATTTATGTTTTAAGTCTTTTTATTCCTAGAACTCCATTTTCATTGCTTTCAAGCTTTTGTCTTTAATTCCTTAACAACTCAAGTAAGTTTAGTTCGTTTATTGTTTTCTCGTTTATTAATGTTGTAGCTACTAGTTGGATCTTTATATAAATCAAGTTTATTTCCATTTCTATCGGTTAATCATGTTTTCTTCCTTGAGTATGATTTCTAATCTTTTTCCTATGTGTGAGTAGTTTAAAGGTTAAGTCATGGGGTGAGATGAACCCTACGGATTAGTCGTTTAAATGGTTTCGCTTAAACTTTAGTTCGATTTCAAGGTTTTGAACAAATTAAACTCATGATTTCCTGCACTGATCATGGGGTCGGTGGCTTCTTTGATCAATGAAGTCTATCGGCTTGTGCTACATGCTCGATAATCTTACGCGTGCGAACGATCTATTTTCGTCTCTCACTTGCGTTAAATGAGTTCAGTTTGAATTAATGCCTTGAGTTGAGTTATAAGTAGTCTTCAGTTTTTAATTCTTCAAGTGGAATCCGGACGGTTTCGGTTCACTCAAGAGTTAGATGAAGGAACCGTTTTATGGCTAAGTCGTGGGTAAATCAATCCCTTTGACTTGACCATCTTTAATCTAGTTAAATTTCAAGTTCAATTCCGTTAATCGAATCAATCACAAGTTGGCTGCTTGAAAGCCTTGCTGCGTACTTACTACCTAGTCCAAATTTGCTAAAGACGACTTCTCTGTGGGAACGATCCCGGTCTTACCGGTTTATATGCTATCATCGACCTAGCCCTTTGCTCGGGTGCAAACCTTATTAGAGGATAGGTTGCGGTTGTAAGCAAATTTTGGCGAGTGAGTTCTTTCATTCTTTTGGCAAACACAAACCGAGACATCGCTCACAGAACCATGTGAGCGAGCATATGATCACCGGAGATTAACATCGGTTAGTTTTGTTACATAAAGGCCGAACAATGCTCATTTTCCTTATCAAACTTTAAGTCGAGAGTTGAGAAAGACAAGATAAACGTAAATCTCAGAGCATTAATCACCCCAGCCAAGCCTAATCGACTACTCACTCATAGGAAAAAGACTAGAAATCATGCTTGAAAATGAAAACATGCTTCACCGATAAAAATGAGAATAAACTTGATTTATATAGAGATCAAACTTGTAGCTACAACATTAATACTTGAGAATTTAACATCCAACCATAACTTACTTGAGTTGTTGAGGAATTGAATGCAAAAACTTCAAAGAAAAGGCTAAGGAGCTCTTAAAACACAAAATGACTTAAAGTGTATCTCTAACTATGGCCATAAATGGCATAAAAGAGTAAAAGACTATAAATAGGCCTAAACAATCAGCCAAAAAGTGGACCAAAAAGTCCCCAAAATATCCCAAAAACATACTAGAAGTAGAAACTTTCCATATATGGACAGTTGAAAAAGTTAACAAAAATCTGCACTACGGGCTGTGGTACCAATAGCTCAAAAACGAGGTATTGGTACCAACTAAACTGTCTTCCAATTCGGCAAGATGGTACCAATAGCTCAAAAACGAGGTATTGGTACCTCTGTGTGAAATCTGCAGAACAGGGCCAGCTTAGGCCATCATGCCTTGTGGCGCCCCGACGGCCCTCCAATGCTTCGTTACATGATCAATGGGACTTGGCGAAGGTATGCCTTATGGTCTTGGACTCTCGGATACTCTCGAGAACCATCCTCGATGCATTAGGCTCGCTTGAACCACTTTGGCACGCTCCTCGCCAACTTTGACCTCCGGCCAATCTACGAGGCTTCTTCTAGTGCCGATAAGTTCCGATGACATTGAAACAAGTGCCGTCGGGCAATTGGATACTTGGCTATAACCCGAAATATCCCTTGGCGTTCAAAACCGCCTTATTAGCACGTTTTACCTGAAATGCTAACAAAAATACCTTACGTGCAATATGGGATAAAAACAACTATTTTAAACAATTAAAAGCCACAAATTAGAGGATTAAAGCCCCAAGATCATACGATCTTGGGTGCTAATCATTATGCCCTAGTGAGCTTTTGGGCTCTATCTTTTATTGGAGTGGTGTCACTTTAACTCTTAGTTTGTCATGGAAAGAGTTTATTTGTTGTGGTCTCATTATTTTTGATTGTTGAGTGTTGAAACTTGAATGCATAACAATATCTCTTGGATTTTGGTTAGTCACATGGATGTTACACCCCTGGGAGAGGATTATAGGCATTTTCTTGATAATCGATCCTGTTCGTTCCTTTGTTTTCCTATCAGGAAGATTTGTTCATCTACCTAGCCGTATCTCCGCATGCTATCAGCTCGGTGCTTGTTCGTCAAGTGTTGCAAGAAGTGTCAGATGTTTGCTCCAATTATCCACCAGCCGGCGCGGGACCTTAGCCCTCTCACCAGCCCCTGGCTCTTCTCCTAATGGGGCATGGATATCGTTAGAAAGCTATCAGTCGCTCCGGGCGGATTCCAGTTCCTTTTAACTGCAACAGACTATTTCTTAAAATGGGTCGAGGCCGAACCACTAGTCACCATCGAAGAAACAGACGTCATCCGCTTCGTGTGGCGAAACATTATCTCCCGCTTCGGTGTACCGTTCGCCATAATTACAGACAATGGGAAGCAGTTTACGGGGTAGAAGTACCGGGCTCTGCTTGACGAGTATGGTATCAAATGGGACACGTCTACCCCGGCCTACCCACAGGGCAACGGCTAAGCCGAAGCCGCCAACAAGGTTATTTCTTTCGGACTCAAGCGCCGACTCGAATCTCGCCGGGGCAAATGGGCCGAGGAGTTACCTAGAGTACTCTGGGGCTATCGCACCACACCTCGGCGATCCACCGATCGCACCCCCTTCTCCCTGACATTCGGAATGGAAGCAGTTATCCCCATCCAGGTCGAACTTCCTACCATTCGTACCGAAAATTTTAACGAATTGGTCAACAACGACAACATTGCTTCCAACCTCGACTTGGCCGAAGAGGAGCGCGAGAATGCAAAGATAAAGCTTGCTTCATACCAGCAGGAGGTTGCCAAGGGTTACAACCGAAGCGTCCGCCTTCTGTCTTTCAAGCCCGATGATCTTGTCTGGAAGAAGGTTGTGGAGAAGTCCAAGAAAAAGAAGTTAATGCCCAATTGGGAGGGCCCCTACCGGGTCCTTAAGCACCTCGGTTCAGGGAATTATAAGTTAGAAAAATTGGACGGCTCGCCCATCGCTAAGACGTGGAACGCTAACAACCTCAAAAAGTTATACGGATAGCGCTCGGTTAACGACTCCCAGTTCACAGCTAACTTGTATTTCTTTTATTTTAAATGTCAATGGCAGTATGCTTATGTAATGGCAGCACCCGAACAAGTAATGAATGAGAATCCTCCTTTTCTTGCGTATTGCCTGTACTCTCTCTTTATGCTGTTTATATTACTTACACTCGGCCCATCCTCTCCTGGACCGTTTTACTCCGACTTCCGGGTGTTGTTTTCTCATAGGTGATACCCTTGGACAACATTCCCACTAAGTCGCCCCGGCCTCTACGATCATTTGGACTTCTGGTCACTCGCCATAGGGATAATCGGCTTTCAACCGAGCCCCTTATACCGACCCACCAACGTCCCTCACTATTTGGACTCGCTGTATCCCAAATCTATGGCCGAAGCCATATCCCTTCACGACACCAGCCCAAGTCCCCTAGTAGTACCACCGTCTTGCAAACGTATGCCTTACTACGACTATTTTCGCTCGTAGCGCTGACACGGCATCCTAGTCCAACGCAAGGGCATGAAAAGCCAAAAACTGCTCCTTACTTGCTTCGGACTAGGCCAACCGGTTCTCCCGGATCTTGCTACAGATTAGGCTTCGATTTTCAATCCCTTTTCCTGAATTCACATTTGCTTTGGATCGTGCTTCTGATTACTGTTCAGTAAAAGTCTGCTTCCAAAGCGCAACCGAAGCAGGGACATCGATACATCATAGCAACAATGAAAACAAGCATAACGATTCAGGAAGGGAAGACATCCATTCATAATAGAAGCAAAGCTGATATCCGATTCAAAATCAAAGCCCTACCAAGGATCTGGCTTAGACCAGAAGTTCGATGCCAGTCCTACTCAACTATTACATAAACTCTGGAACGGTAAACTCCATATGTCCGGAGCCATCCAGCCAAAAGTAAGCAAATCAAAAGCTACAGAAAAAAGAGAAGCTAAAAACTATCCTAAGCATCTTCGGTTGGAGCGGCGGTATTAGGCCCGACTCCATCACGTGGGGCTTGTTGCTCAAGATTTTGTACCACCTCGTCCTCCTCCTTGGGCAATACAAGTTCCTCGGGAGGCAGTTGAGGCATGGCACGGAGCTCGGAGTCCTCGGGGAGGTCGAGCTTGCTTAGCAAGACTTCGTGACCATACCGAAGCCCATCCAGGAACCGATCCTTGTGCAGCTCAGCTTCAATCTCCCGGACTTGCTTCTTGTACTCCACCCCAGCTGCGTCCCAGCCCTCATCGTAGCCCCGGGTCCTCGCCGCCTTTACCTCCCGAGCTCGAGTAACCCTCAGAGTCGTTGCATCCTCTTCGGCTTTGGCTGTTCGGGCCTCGATGAGCACCTTCTCCCCGTCGTTCCTCTGGAAGTCGGACAAGTAGAGGTTGCAGGTCTCCCTAGCAACCCTCAAGTCATCCTCCTTCTGAGCAAGAACTCGCTTCAACTCCTCCATCTCCTGCTCCCGGGCTTTGTTCCTATCATTAATGACCAAAGACCGAGCACCAGCCTGTCAACAGAAAAAGAAACGAGATAAGCACGAGCTCTTGCCCGAAGGCAGCAAACGGAGGGCAAAGGAAGTTTACCATCAGAAGTGTCTGTGCTATTTCCCCGGTGAGGTCCTCGGTACGATCGCTGACTGCCTTGGCATCTCGGGGAAGGATACAGGAGCACAGTAGTCCGAACGCCGTTCCGATGTTGCTGACGGCACTGTCAGTATGGTGAATTAAGCGCCTAGAGTAATGGCGAACCTCTAGGGCCCATGGCACCTCCCTTGTCGAACCTCAGACTTCGGCATCAGTCTCCCCGCCGTCGGTGTTCTCGTCCTCATCTTCTTCCCCGATAATAATCGGGTCTTTGTCCCTCGCCTGGGTCTCTTCAACCTCCTCTAACTGAGCCCTCTTCTCCGGGGGCTGCTCCAGCGATGCGGGGACGACCCTTGAGGTCCCGGCCCCTAGCGTGCCAATTGGGCCACCGGTGCCTCGGCCAACTGGCCTTCGGCGCCGAAGGTTCAGGACTTCCCTTCCGTGGCCGCTCATCTCGTCGCTAAGCCCGGTTCTCTCCGGTGTGTCCCGGTCAATCTTCTCTCGAATTACGCCTCGAGGTCCGAAGTTGCTCCCCTCAGTATCTTGGGTCCAGGTTGCCCCGTTCCCCATTCCCCGTTCCCTCTCCTCTCCCTCTGCCTCTTCCTCGTCCCCTACCCGCCCTCGGGACGCCTTGCTGCCTTGGCTTCTTCTTTAAGAAGCTGGTATACGTAGGGATGTATCCGAGCAGGTCAGAGGCTTACCGGCTCATAATGGGGATGGCATAGATAGCTGTTATGCGAACACGAACGGCCCTCTCCCGAAGCTCAGACACAATACCCTCGACTGCAAGAAAACATCAAAGGACGAGCAGTCAGTACAGGAAATAAACATAAGCATATGAAATACCGAGAAAAAGGATTCAACCGATCAGGAGCTCCGGACTCGAATGGAATGGTGGTGGCGGTATCCATGCTCTCCCCCGGTCCAAACATGAAGTTGCCAGAGACACCAAGTACACACCGAAGAGCTCCTTGAGACCACAGCTCAGGTTGTACTGCCTCCTCAGCTCTATGATGCTGGTGATGATTCGGTAGGAGTTCACCGTAAGCTGGGAAGAGGTTAGGGTGAGGGTTCGGAGAACCTGTCGGACAAATTGGTGAAGGGGGAATCTCACTCTCCCCTCGGTGATCGCCATCAAGGGGAAGATCAGTTCTCCTTGGCGATGAAAGAGCTCCCTCGGGTTCCTACTCGGTAGCAACCGAATCTCCACGTCAGAAGGAACGCTGTAGACCCTCTTGAATTCGGCGTAAGCTGATGCTGTTCCGCTGAAGTACTGGTTCAAGTAGGGGCACGGTCTCATTGGTCTCCTTCGCCCCCCAAACCTCCTCAGGAGCGTTCGCGTAGGGTCCTAAGCCTTGGTTTGAGGTGCTTGGGGCTTCTGTCATTTCAGGGTTGAAGGAAGTCACCTGTCTTGGGGCTCTTGATGGATCATGGGGCTCGATGTTGTCCACTGGGACTCGATATAAGGCTCGGGAACGAATCTCCGCAAATATTCCCTCAAGGTCAGCAGAAGAAGCCGAGCTACTGGAACTGTCCGAGAAGAGTTCAACGACCATTCGCCCCTACCTAGCAAAGAAGTGCAAAAACCCGTTAGCTATGTGCCGAGGAAAAAGCAAGAAGACCTAGCACTCGGGACAGAATGGCCATAGCTCCTCTAAATCTATTGGTCTCGGTTAAGCTCAGGATACCCTCTTCGGGAAGGCGTCCCTTGGGGTTAACACTAATCCTAGAGTCGCAGGTTGAAGATAGGCCTTGGGAAGAATTTAGGCCTCGGGCAAAGCAAGAACAGAGCTGGGTATCCCTAGCGCCGCCGCGAGCCAGAGGCGGCGAGTGGTGGTTCGATTATGAAACGTATCAAAAATGACGAAAAGCTCGAAGAAAATGATCAAGGTATGAAGATTGAAGTAAGGAGATCAACATACCACAAATTCGTGCGGTGATCCACAGTCAAAGCGTCCAAAACATCGATTGAAAGGCGGAGATAGACGGCAGCGGCGGTTCAACTTCAAAACAGAGGGGAGAGTGGCCGTTCTCCCTCTCTCTCCTCTATTTATGTCGAGAAGGGCGAGTCATTGCGTGGGAAGCGAAGCGTCGCGTACAGAGCCGTTGGATCTGTGACACGTGTCCTCATCAGATGGCCAATATCTGGGGCTCAGAATCGAGGTCAGGGCACCATATGGCTAAACCATTGGCTTTGTGACACGTGTTCCTGAAACAACGTTTCGTACCAGTCGACTGATACGGCATGTGCCGAGACAGCTTTTGCCTTCTAGCGTCTCAGTAAGCTTGACACGTGGACTTTTGCTCTCAGAAGCAATTGAAGTGGAATCTACCGAAGCATCTTCGTTCCTCGGAAGCCCCTCTCGAAGAGGGCTGAAGGAATGGTGGCTCGCGAAAGAGTCAAGTCCCAGAAGCGGAAGCATAGGGCTCTAGGGACTTAAGGGGCTATTGTGATGGCCTCAGTTGCCGTGTCGGTAATCGGGCCGGATGTGCGGGCCAGCGTCTCCCCTAGTCTGGCAGTTGAACCGAAGAGTGCTGTTGCTCATGCCCTTAGGTTCGGTATCATACCCGGATATGCGCTTCGGCCTCGGTGACTCCCAGGATATTTGAGAGAGGTAGTTATGATGGATGGGTCCCACGTCAATCCCGCGACAGCAGCAATCATTTGGATAAGGCCATGTGCTCTGTAACAGCTTTGTTTCCCCCGTCATGAATGACGTCACCCAAAGCGGTTACCTGAGCGTATGCCTCACGCTTTGGCTTGAAGGCCAAGTAAACCTATGTCTATAAATACAAAGGGATGCTCATTGTGAGAGGTATGCCGCACTTCCCAAACCCTAGACCTAAACTTTACCCCTGAGATCTAACTTAATCGTCGGAGGGTCACTGGGCATCAAAAGCCCTAGTGACTTGTTGTAGGTCTGGTAGCAGGAGCGGAGAAGGAAGGAGCCCAACCATACACAAACTAGGTCCCGATAAATCGAACCCCTACAATTGACGATTCTGCTGGGGACCTAGCCACTCATTCAACGACCATTCCTTGCTCCTGAATCGAAGATGGTTGAAACACTTTGCGAGCCACTTTAAACCTTATATATTTAGCCTTTTCTTGGTTAGCTCCACCCTCCATATTGTTTTGGAGAAAGGCAAAAATATAAAGGTGTAATTTTTGAATGGATTGTGAACTTTTGTGCTTGAATTGGTGGTGCCCCTTAAAAAAAATAAAATAGAAAAAAAAACAAAAGAAAGAGAAAAATAAAAGGGGCACCGATATAGATGAAAAGGAGGAATCGTGCTTTATTGTTGAAAAATGTTAAACAGTTAGAATGAGAGATAAGGTGGAGTTGAAAAGAGTGAAAAAGATGGACACACATTGTTAAATTAGCCCCAAGTTGTTTGCCTATTCTCAAACACGTGATGTTTTACCCTAGCCTTTACACACTTTCAATTACCCAATGTTACAACCAAAATTAAAGTCATATTTGATCCTAGAGGTGATGGGAAGTGGATTGATGGATGTGAGAGAGAGTTCCAATACTTGGTATTCTATTCATGAGACCGTGTATTCACCATATAAAGCGTTCTTTTCGTATCATAGTGTGCGAGTGTTTTAATTTCATTTATATAACTTCAAACCGCATACGTGAGAGTTCATACTATGCACCTTGTTTCGAGTGATTTTAGTTATGAGTGCACGAAAATATGAGGATTAAAGTCGAGACTCGGTCCAAAGAGAGCACTTAGTCATTGCACACTTTTAGTTGAGGCCCATGTCACACACTCATGCTAAGCTTAGGTGCCATGGTTTATTTCTTGACTTAATAGCGTTTGGAACTATTTGCGGCTTCTTATATCTTTGTGGTAGCTGCGCATTCTTTACTTGATGTACCAATGAGTTGTAGGACAAGTTTTTGATTCCATGTGAAAAGGTTCAATATGTTTTGTGGGTGATCACTGCTAAAAATCCTCACGAGACTTCACTCGTCCTACCGGGGTCACCTGGGGGTTTAAAAGTACTATCGGTTTAAATTTGTTTTCTTTAGTTGCATTTTGTTTTCTTTGCTAGGAACTAGCAAAGTGTAAATTGTGGGGTGTGATAGGCGCATGTAAATATTCACATAAACACCCTCTAATTTATCTTTATTAAATCCCATTTATATTATTACTTAGAGTTTTATACTTTTATTTTTGTGTTGTAGGTATCTGAAGGATATGATAAAAAAAGCACAAAGTTAAGAATATTAAATGGTGTTTGAGCGGACCCGTTGGAAGGTCATATGGAGGCAACAGTTCACTAATTGGTCCACGGATTGCAATTCCATTGACTGGGCCTAATGTTTATTAGTTGATGACTAAATGGTGGGCCATGGAAAAAATTTTGAAATCGGCTGGAACAAAAGGAGGAATAGGGTTTTTTATATATTAGAGATAGAAAAGAGAGGCAGCAGCAGTTTTTAAAATGAGGGATCTTATTCCCACGGACAAAACGAGAAACGACGGACTGGGGCTGCCATCGGCTGCCATCACGATTCTTTGGTTCGATTGTTGTTTAGTTTTCTTTCAGCTTTCTTCCCTTCAAGTTATTTGAAGTCTTATTTAATTATTCGTATTTCGATAACTCGTTTTAATTTTTGTTTTTAATTAAAATTGTTCATTGGAACTTGTTTAATCTATTTCTTTTGTTTATTTCGTATTCAGAAGCATGGTTCAAATTTGGGTTTCTTTCGTTTGTAACGCAATGATTAGTGAGTAGTTATATAGGTAGGGTCGCGGAATGATTAACACGCCGTTCGGGCACTGCTCCTATTTTCCAACAATAAAGAAAAGACAATTTTAGGTTAGTAAAGAACATCCGTTAGACGAACCCGGGCATCGTCAGAACTCATGTGAACGGGGAATGGGGGTCCAAAATCCATTCTTCGTTGCGCATGGGTAAACGGTGACCATAAGGATTCGCATCTTTCGGGGTATCTTTTTCTCTCTAAAGTCAAACGTTTTTAAGAACACTAAATGGAGCAGGCTAATCCGGACTGGTTGTGAGTGCTATGAACCCTACGACTATACCTTCCTTTAAATTATTTGAAAAGAACAGTTGTTTCCTTATGTTTTAGTTAATTTTACCCAATTGACAAGGGGTGGCTACCTAAGAGCCCATTTAAATTATAACAACTCGAGTTTTTAGTCAGCATACATCACCATCTTTGAGGTAGAAGCAAGCCCATGAGCAATTGAGGACTATAATATTAGGCAAAACTAAACCCTATGCTCTAATTTGAGAGCGATTCACATAAGCTTGGGGCAAATTTGATTATTTTTTCAATTGGTAGCTTTTATTTTCCTTCTGTGATTATAAAATTGTAGATTTGAGAACTTTAGTGGTTCGTGTATTTGCAAGTCAAAATTAATCCTTTGGAAAGTTTTTTCTCCCCAAGTTTAATAATAAATACATCCACTTCTTGAGTTTGTTTTTCAAATTGTTTACCACCTGCTTTGGTTACTTGTAATTTAACACTTTGAATTTTGTATGCTAAGTTAGACCTGTTATTAATCCAACTTAAGCCAACTTATTGTTTCAAATTTCTGAGTCTACCCCTACATGGACCCCTCTTGTTTTTCAATTTATGGCAACCATCTTGAAAGATGAGAAGTTATAATTTTGGTGGTGCTT
This sequence comes from Rhododendron kiyosumense, assembly GCA_019656275.1. Classification (NCBI taxonomy): domain Eukaryota; kingdom Viridiplantae; phylum Streptophyta; class Magnoliopsida; order Ericales; family Ericaceae; genus Rhododendron; species Rhododendron kiyosumense. The sequence continues at coordinate 172,886 of BPLS01000417.1, read as the reverse complement.
GTTTCCAACCTTTTCCCTAGAAAAGAGAAAGCATTTATACGTTGCCATATGCAAGCAGAAGCCAGAGAGTATGTAGGAGATAACATAGAATAGCCATATATCTATCTATCTATCTGTATTTATATGTGTCTATAAGCTACACACAACACACCTATTTTA
>BPLS01000417.1:127732-152727 GCA_019656275.1 Rhododendron kiyosumense | reverse complement strand
CTGTTTATCCGATGTGGGACTCAACGTTCACACATGTTCTAACAATTATTGCTTCTTCATGATGAGACAAATCTAAAAAGTAAAAAATAAAATTATAATTCAAATTCAATTTTTTTTAATGACGACAAAAATAAGTTAATAAGCCAATTTTTTCGTGTTTATTAAAAAAAATGGATTCTGATCGTAATTTTTTACTTTTTAGATTTCTCTTGTCATGAAGAAGCAATAATCCTCAACAAGTCGACGAAAACCTAACAAATGCGAAAAAAATCGAATAAAGACAAAAATATAAGTCATTTGGCTTATTTTGCCAAACAACTTACTCTGACTACTTTCTCTTCATTTTCACTGGTTCTTCTATTGGTAATTTCTCTTTTCAGTTGTCCCCGTGTCCATTTGGGTTTGGTCTGCGGATGTGATTATCAGTGTACGTTTGGTGCGTGCTTGTTCACCGAAGTAGGAGCGTTGGATGGTGGATGGTGGTATTTTGATTGTGAGATTTTCCTTTTTTTTTCTTAGTTTTTCTCGTTTCTTTTTCTGGTTTTTGTTTAGTTTCTTTCCTCTCCGGTCAGGCTTTAGTCCCCGGAGCCACCGGTTGATGTGGGCTCTATTTGTGAAGACCTCCTCCCTTTTTTGTGGAGCGTTTCTCTCGAATTACTTTCAGGTTTTTGTTAGAATTTCGTTCGTTTGTTTTGGGATCCGGTTGTCAAAATGCTAGATGATGATCAAGGGATTGCCGTGGTGGTTTGTGAGGCTCCAAAGTGAAAAACTTGTGAATCTAAACCTCCTGTCTATTGTTTCTGTTATGGGATTGATAACCCTCTTTAATTGTATGCTTATTTCGTATGAATTAAATCTAGAGTCTACCATTTTGACAAAAAAATATTTTAAAAAAAAATTAAAAAGAAAATTAATGTTCGCAAATCAGGGGTCCCTTTGATTAGCGAGAAAAATAAAATGGAAAGTGAAAATGATAGAAAGTGAAGTGAAAGAAAAGAAAAGAAAAAATTATTTTATTCTCACATCCATTTGATTATAATGGAAGTTTTGCAAGAAAATAGAAAATAAGATGTCCTTGTTTGGAGGGAATAAAATTACCGAAATTAGAAGGGAAAAGGTGGAGGGAAGAGACTAAAGAATGAAGTTAGAGTAATTACTGCTGACTTTTTCCCAAAAAAAATAAAAAAATTCCCCTGCATATTTTGTGAGAAAAAGTAAAGTAACCTTTCATGTTTTAGAGAGTTGTACAGAAAAGTTCACTTTCTACCATTTTCGAGGATATTCTTGCCACGTCAACACAAAAAAAAGAGTGCGTATTTTTTCTCTCTCTTGTATTTTCTACTATTATCTCGCACCACTGCCGGGCAGAGAGCTACGGCCGAGTTCCAATCAAAACAGATGGGGAGAATAAGACATAAGGAAACAAATTCAACCCCCGTTTTCTTGACCAAGTAACCTACAGAACAGTAAACCTCAATTGAAAGAAACAAGGAAAGTAGATACTTCCCCAACCCACATTTTCCTGACTTGACCAAGTAACCTACAAAACAGTAATTCTCAGTTGAAAGAAACTTGGAAAGTAGATGCTTCCCCTACTTCTACAAGAAACTTTTCAAAGTATCCCTTCAGTTCCAACTTCCAACTCACAGAAGAATTTTCTCCGTTCCTCCATGAATATAGCACGCAGGTACACCCGCTTGATTTTCAATGCATGACATTGAGGATCAGTGGCGGAGCCAGGAATCGAAATCGGACGGGGGCCGAAATATTAATGAAATTTTGGTTGGACAATTTTTTCAAGATTGAATCCACTCATTCGAATTTTTATGGAACGATTTTGACAATTTTTTTTTTTTTGATTGGCAAAAGAATTTTATTAATCTCCAAACAAAAAGTTACAAAGATTAAACGGAAGCGGGAGGAAAGCGGCATCACAACCAAAAACCTACGTCCCAACAATGTTGGCACCTAGGCTAAGGACGGTGTTGATAAATTGAAGGATTAATCTCAAGTATTGTTACTATCATATCATTTGGCAAACGCATATATAATTGTTATTGCACCGTATCATTTACCATAATTTAGTTTTCTCAAAATGAATATTGATCTTACTTTTAATTATGATCCTAAGTTTTTATCAATATTTATTAAAAAAAATTATGTAAGATATACTCCAAAATATGAAACTGGGTGGGGCCGGGGCCTACATTCCTCCACCCTTGTTGACAACCATCTTGGCGTCTTATAATGCTATAATGTCTATCCTTACAATGTCTTCATTATGCCTCTGTTAGTTTCGGTTATGTCTCTTGTGATTTTCGGTTATGCCTCTTGTGACTTCATATTATACAACACACGGACCCACACATGGCATAACATGGAACCACACATGGCATAACCGATCGAAAACCACAAGAGGCATAACGGAGACACCATCTATAACACAATTCGCGACGGTGTGGTAGCCCACACATTTTTTCTACATAAATCTTGACCGTTTGATTTAACACACATTTTTTTTTTGCATAAATCTCCATCATTCATTGATCAACCTTTGGCATTTTGGTAAATACCTTGCATTTTTTGGAATAAATAGTTTAGTAATGATTTTTTCAATTTTGGTAATGATTTATTCTGAATGCAGTTTTGGTAAGGAATTCTAAATGGTTGAATATAACAAATATAATGAGTAATGATTTAATGCAATTTTGAGTAATGGTTTCAATGGTCGAATATAATTATCTAATGCAGTTTTGGTAAGGATAAGGATTGGTGTTGAATTTTTGGTAGGCGTTGAATGCTAAATGCATTTTTTTTGGTAAGGATTGAATGGTGAACAAATTTTTGGTTATGTCTTCAATTATTCTCGATAATGAATGCGAACCAAACCAAACTGATTTATTCTCATTGTTTGTTTCCTATTGATCTATCTATCTCTCTGTCCCCCTCCCCTAAACGTCTTTTTTTCAGTTCTCTTTCGCGTCTCTATCACTCTCGCCCTCTCTCCGGTTCTCTCTCCACAGGTATAGCTCTTTTGTTCTCTTTCCCATCTTCATTTATTCTCGATTTTGTGTTCTAGGATTTCTATTCAACACATGGTACAAAATCCCTTTCCTTTGATCTTTGCTATATCTTTTTCTTCCAATAGTTTCTTGAGTAGTTACTGTGTTTTTAGTGTATTATTGTGATTTTTTTTGTTCTAGGTAGTTTGATAAGGTCATTGGAGTGGGTTCAATTCCTATTTCTTGAACTCTAATCAAAATACAAGTATCCTTTGGTTATGATAAAAGGTTTTTATTTTGGTTACGTATGATAACTGGGTTTGTATAGGCTTTGATGTTCTCTTAAAATCATATCGATTTTCAGGTTCTAGGTCTCTTGCAAATTTTCATTTTGTTTCTTCTTTTGGCATAACATGGAACCACACATGGCATAACCGATCAAAAACCACAAGAGGCATAACGGAGACACCATAAGGGTACATGCTATAGCATTATCCTCTTGAAAATGAAATATTGAAAAGTCGTAATTTTGGTGCTAGTTTCAATCTTTCCCTAGAAAAAGAGAAAACATTCAACAAATGGGCTTTGTTACCATTTTGTAAAATATTTTTAGTTGTTTTTCAATATACGACATTGAGAAGTTTTTCAACGCTTATTCTTCGATGTATGTCATTGACGACCATCTTGAAAAATATTGAAAAGTTGTAATTTTGGTGCTAGTTTCAATCTTTCCCTACAAAAGAGAAAGCATTTATAAAATGGGTGTTAATGGGTTTTGTTCTCATTTTGATGTATTCCATTTCCAACTTTTAGTCGGATTCCCCTCCTCCTTTTTCTTTAATAAAATGTTAATCTTATCTATCCACAAAAGAAGAAAAAGAGAGAAATCATTTATATATGTACGTTGCCATATGTAGAAAGTATGTAGGAGATAAAAGAGATCCATAGTATATCTATATATCTATATTTATACCAACATAATAAGAGCATCTACAGTGGAATAAGCAAAAGTTAATAATCAAAACATGTCACATCATATTTTAATTATTTATTTAGAGGTTTCTAAATTTAGCAATGTTAAGTCCCACACTGGTTATTTTTTGCTCATAATCAAAACCAATGGGCACATTGGTTCCTTCCCTGAGTTCCTCCAAAGTTTTCCCATTCATTTCACGTATATTTTTTTGAAAAAATAGTTTATGTTTTTTTTGAAACTCCAAAACTCTTAGTATTAATGAAAAACTCGATAATTTGTACATCGAGGAAGGGGAGGGGGACAAAGAGAAGGGGAAAAAAAACAGTTGGAAAAACAGTTTTTGGAAGAAAAAAAAAAGCAGTTTAAGTTAAAGACATATGTTATGAAAAAAAAATTGTGTAAAAAAAAAACGTTTTTATAAAAGAAAATCATAAAAAAACAGTATTTTTAAAAAGCTTCTGAAAAAATAGTTTCTTAAAATTATTTTTTGAAAACATTGTTGAGAGAGAGAGAAAGATTTTTGTGTAATAATGAGTATACTTAATTGAGAAAATATGGGAATCACTAAATTTCGTTATTGGCAAAAGTTTGCTAATTTTAATTATTCAAATGCTAAAATTTGATGAGTTGTTAAAAGATTGTTGAGTTTGGTTATTCCAATGTGAGTACTTTTTTGAGCAAATATCATTAACTTTAACAATTTTTTGATTTTGCTTATTCCATAGTGGATGCTCTAAGAGGAGTATTTTTATCGTATACATAGATTCAACGGTCCAGATTTATCACATATTAATACGTAAATCTAGACTGTTGGCTGAATTGAGGCATGTAATCGCGCACGCTCTCTCTCTCTTTCTGATTTCAAAGGCACCCTTAATTTCTAGTCAATATCAGCAACCTTCCCATATTCTGGCCCTTGAAATTTCTCTGTATCTTAACCCAAATCCCTCAAACTTCTAACATCTCATATCCTGAACATAGAAAATTTTAATTCCACCTTTCCACATTACCCTTTCACCTTTGATTAGTCGTTTACTACAATCCAAACGAAAAAGGGGAAAAATCAAACCGTGAGATATTTGGGTTGTTGACTGTTTTGTTTTAAAATGGACTAATAGATGGGAGTACATAAAATTTCTAAATATCGATCTGTACGTTATCTTGAATCACACGCAACATTTTTATGCACCCCTGCCAATGATATTAGGAAAACAGTAATGCTACACACGCAACAAAAATGCATAGATTTTGTGCACAGAACCCACTTTGGGTCCCACACAAACGATTTGAGCCGTTCATTAAATGTAAAATATTTTTACAAGGGTCCCTGCAAAAAATAAACTCAATCCGATACTTTTTTTGCTCGGTAAATGAAACATTTTATAAAGCTCGACAAGGGTATATCGAGGGAAAAACAACAAAGCTCACAGAGCTTCTAAGCACCAAAAATACAAGCGCATCCAACCGATAGTTGGATAGCAAACCTGAAAGCTAGATTACAATCTCAATTTTCGAATTCCATCTAAAAAAATCTTGAACTCCTCTACGCTGTAGACCTTGATGTCAAATTTTGCATTCATCCACATTGCAACTCTTGTTTTAACGGCATCTCCCACTTCCTAAGCCTGTTTTGTTGAGTTGTTGAAAATTTAATCATTCCTCACCAACCATAGGGACCATAAAGTTGCGTAGAAACAAGGTTCCCAAATATGTTTCTCCAAATTAGAGAACTCATTTGCAAACCACCTAATAGCTAAATCAGGAACCGAAACTGGACATACCCATGATATTCCACCAATCTAAAATTATTGACCAAACACTCCAAGAGAAAAGGCAATGAAGAAATAGGTGCTGGTGTGTTTCAAGGCTCAGAGAACAAATAGGACATAATGCTAAATGAATCTCATTTATCACATTTCTAACAAGAAGTTCTGACCTGGTAACTGCTTTTTCCTTGACGGCCATCCACGCAAAAATTTCCACCTTAGGAGGGCTTAGGTTCTTCCAATTTGATCGCAGGAAAGCATTGCTTGAATGGGCTATCACCTCCCAATGCCCATAAACCGATTTGACTGAGAATATACCATCCCCCGACCACCGCCATAGTAACGAATCAGGCTTTAATGGGTTTTACGACACACGAAGAAGTCTCTGTCTCAAGTGGTCCATCTCTTGCTTCTCTCGCCCAAACATATCCCTCCTAAACAACAGGTCCCAGGAACCCCCATCTGCATTTCCTCTTATGTTACTGATCAACTCCTTCTTTTGAGTAGATAATGAGAACAACTTGGGATATTCTACTTTCAAGGGTAGCTCACCCAACCAGACATGTTCCCAAAACACAGTTGCATTACCTGAATTTACTTAGACTGAAAAGCTCTCACGAACGGAATAGCCCAGATGAGAAGATGGATTCTCCAGGGAGCAAATATCAGCCCAAATTCTTGAGGTTGAACCTGAACCATGAATGTAGGGTAGCCAGCATGTTGCGTCCAGACCATATTTTCCTCTAATGACTTTCACCCATAGAGACTCTTTATCTTTGCCAAATCTCCACCACCATTTAGCCACGAGAGCCAAGTTCTATTGAAGCATCTTTTTTACCCCCAAGCCTCCATCAGGCTTCTTCCTCGATATCTCGTCCCATTTGACCAGGTGAATCTTCTTTTTATCACAAGAGTCGCCCCAAAAAAACTGTCTCTGCAATTTCTCCAATTTCCTCGCCACCGCTACTGGCATTTTAAACAGTGACATAAAGTAAATGGGCACATTTGCAGTATTGGAGTTGATAAGAGTAATCCTTCCCCCAGTCGAAATACAATGAGTTCTCCAAACACTCAAGACCTTCACCATCCTCTCAATTACAGGTTCCCAAGTCTTTATCCTTCCCGGGTTTGCACCCAAAGGCAGCCCTAGGTATTTGATTGGTAATTGTTCTACTTTACAACCCATAATACCAGCCAAAGAGGTTATCGCTTCAGATGGAACATTCACACCGCAAAGAGAGCTCTTTGAGAAGTTGATTCTCAAACCAGACATCAGTTGGAAACACCTTAATATTCTTTTAATGTTATGATCCGATACTTATAAGTGCTCGATTTAATCATCTAACTTTTCATTCGGATTTCAAGATAATGAAAAGCTAGATGATTGAACCGAGCACCTATACGTACTGGATTGAGCTGATTTTTTATAGGGGCCCTTGAAAAAATATTTTACATTTAATGAACGGCTCAGATCATTTGTGTGGGACTCAGAGTGACGCTCCACACACGGATTTGTGCGTGATCTGTGTAGGAAATATCTGTGTAAACAGACTTACTGTTAGGAAAAAGCTATGGGTACATATGAGCATGTACATGTCATGCACATATCGATTTTGTGAGGTCTACCTCGGGTCTTACATAGATGATTTGAACCCCCTATTATTTTTAAAACATTTTTTTATAGAACCCTATGAAAAATCATCTCAACCCAATATCGGTAAGGATTTTTTCAAAATTTGCAGGGACAAAACTAATTAACTGTTTAATTTCGCCCTTACAAATTCAGAAAAAAAATCCTTTCTCATATCGGGGTTGAGCTGATTTTCTTACAGGGCCCCATAAAAAAATGTTTTAAATATAATGGATGGTTTAAATCATCTCTGTGAGATCCGAAGTAAGTCCCACAAAACCCACATGTGCATGGTATGTACATTCCATACCAGTGCCATCGCCCGTCTTCATTTACTAGTTGGTAACTTAAGCTGATTTTCATGGAAATGGAAACCCCCATGAACTCGCGGTACACGAATGTTTCAAAACATTTTTTCTTACTTTCCTCAATGAACAGCCATACGCCATCCCTTACATCAACCATAGAGTAAAAATATACGAATACACTGAAAAGGAGTTGATCCCCAACTAGGGGTGATAAACGAGCCAAGCTAGTAGTTGATCAAGCTTGATTTAATTAATAACTTAAGAAGCTTTAATAAGCTGAACGAGTAAAGTGGTAGCTTGTTCAAGCTTGACTTGGAATATTAAAGAGTTTTAAAAAGATGCTCAAGCTTGGTCATAAACAAACCAATCTTGAACAATTTTTTAACGAACGAACACGAGCTCAGACTCGAATGGCTTGGTTAGTTGTTTACACCCATTTTTGGCCAAAATTCATAAAATGAATTTGTTGGTTAGAAGAAGGTCTCGAATGTTGGTCTCAGGCCTTGAAAAGCCTCATGATCGGTCATCCTCGAAATCAGGCCAATTTGAACGCCACTGATGGAGTTGAGTTTGTAAAGGCCTGGGCCAAATTAATGCCTAAGATTTCGTTTTCACAAGCCCAAGCCCAAAATTGGCCAAAGACTTGGGTTGACCCAATAGATCTGAGTGCTTTATCCAGACCTAGGCCAATTCTTAGAAATAATAAGGCCTTCTAAGTGAGCCTAAATCAGTTAAAGCCCAAGTTTTCTTTCCAGACTTGGACTCGCATGGCTTACAAAGAGAAGAGGCCTATGATGCTCCTCAAGTTCAAGCCCAAGTAATAAATGGGCTTACTTCCTTAAAAACGGCACATATGGCCTTTAATTGGCAGGAAAAGGCCTCAAGCTGCTCACAAGTAGCTCAAAGGCCTAGAATGTTCTTGCTGGGTAGGTCTGGACAAGCTGCTCACAAGCAGCTCAAAGGCCTAGAAGCTTCTCCCTAGCAAGCTGCTCAAGCAGCTCGAAGGCCAAGCTACTCACAAATAGCTCAAATGCCTAGAAGATTCTCTCTAACATCACATAAGCTGCTCACAAGCAGCTCAACCAGACCTGCGTTTTTGCCCTTGGTGGGCCCAAATATCCCTTTTTTACAAGCATCCATGTATGCAAACAGCTCAATTAGACCAAGGACACATGGCAGCCATGCATGGAGACATCCCAAGCAGGTCACAAGCAGCTTAGGTCTGCAAAAGCAGCTCAAAGGTCTAGAATGTTCTTGCTGGGCAGACCAGGGTAAGCTGCTTACAAGCAGCTCAACGTCTAAGTGGCCCCCATCCTTCAGCATAAAGCAAGGCCAAGGACAGGTGGTGTACATGCAGCCCCTTGGAGCTGTTGGTAAGTGACTCATGCAGACCTAAGCAAGCTGCTCACAAGCAGCTCACCCAGATCTGGCTGAGCCTTTGTTTCTCGATTCTTCTTCCATAAGGGGTCAAGATTAGAGAATTTAAGGGCCCACAACGGATGCAAGGACCAATAAAATGGTGGGAAGACCTGAAGATGTCTCGATCCTCAGCTTTGGTGGGCCCAGAGGATGTCCATTCAAGTAGTAGCTGCTTATAAGCAGCTCAAAGGCCTGGATGCTGAAGTTCCTTTTACTCTTTTACAAAGTTTTATGCAGAAAAGAAGGACTTTTCAGGCCTTTACCATTTCCTTGGAGTAAAGGGCACGTTTTTATCAAAGAATAGCCTCTCATTGGAGCATTTTGAAGCAGTTCAAGAGGGACACTTGGCAGCCATGCATGAAGGACTGTGGAAGCAACTTAAACAGCTCAAGACCTGGAACATCTGCCTATAAATACCAGAGTTGAAGGCTTTGGCAAAGGTCCCCGACCATCAAGCCCACGGCTTACCCAAATTTATCTTTCAATTATCTTTACTTTCCCATTCAATCTAGCCAAGGTTAGATTTTATTTCATTTCCTTATAATCAGACTTTATTAAACCGTTAATAAAATCCATTTATTTATGTTTTAGGCCTTACTCTATATTTCTTTCCATTTTTCACACGATTAGAAAATTTTAAGTTTTTAGCCCGCAAAGGCAAACCACGAACCTCCTCACGGTCTCCACCCTTAGGCGGTGCACTTTCGTTCGATTAGAAGTCAGATTTTGAGACTTCCAGGCCTTGAAAACAACTTGAACAGCAGACCTTTCCTGGCACGCCCGCATTACAAGCCAACTTGGTTTTTGCACTTTTTCTGGAGAAACATTAGTTTAACAGCCCTATTAGCGCCTAGTTCATAATAAGATGCTAGCTGTATAATAAGGGGGTGTTCGGACAAATAAGTCAAAATAGCTTATTTTTTGTCCTTATTCAAATTTTTTCCATATCACGTGGCTTATTGTCAATTTTTTGGGGATTATTGCATCCTTACGACGAGAGGAATCTAAAAAGTAAAAAATTTTGACCGAAATCTAATTTTTTTGAATAAAGACGAAAAAGTTGGCTTATTGGCTTATTTTCGTCTTTATGTGGGTTTGTTTGGCTCATTTTTGGCGGGAAAGCCATTGACTTTTTTAGAAGAACAAGGCCTAAATATAGACGCGCTTCAACAAATCAGATTCATCTCAGAAAATCACGCATAACCCCACACATTCCCGAGCAGAGAATACCGGGAGCAGAAAAACAAGAGGACCAACGATTCACCTCTCCAAAATCCAAGAAAATTGAGTTCTTGCATGAAACTCTGTGAAATCCTTCCTGGGTGATTCTTTGGTAGGCTGCTGGTAGCTGCTGTTTCGAAGAGTGGAAAATGGAGAGTGGTGGTGAAATATATAGAACGAGCAGTGCACGTAGCAGTACACGTATAAGCAGCTCAAACATATGGAGGAACGATCCAGGAGAGTTTTTCTCGCAGTCATCCCAGAGAGAAGACGATGAAGGAGCACTAATTCAATGGGCTGCTATTGAGAAGCTTCCTACGTATCGACGGATAACCCGAGGGATACTGAAGGATGAAGAGGGTTCGCCTAGAGAAATTGACATCAAGAATCTCGGGTTTTTTGAGAAAAGGAATCTGGTGGAGAGACTTTTGAAGGTAGCTGAGGAAGATAATGAGAAGTTATTGTTCAAGCTCAAGAAGCGCATTGACAGGTTTGGAAACGTGTTTGTTTCTTCTTTGCTTTCTGTACATTACGTTTACTTGATTTGTCTTTTATAATTAGGCTTTCTTTTCGCTTGTTCCCGACTAACAAAACCATTCGACAAAAAGACTCGTCAGTTATGTGTGCGAAAACTGTTCACGAAAATACGAAAACGTTTCTGGTGATTCCCGAGCAGTACTACAATATGTTCCATGTTTTCAGGCCGGGAAGAGTTCTTGAAAGCACTTTGCCAAGAGAGGTTATTCAATGCTCTCAGAGCGGGGACTCGGGGGCTCTGTTGCCCACCAGGGACTGCAGCCCCTACCCGCACGGCCCTTACCCAGGATTTTTTTAAGTGGGGTTGAATGAGTAAAAATAAATTCTACTCATATGGGTTAGGGCAAAAATGAATTTTAAAGGGGAGTCAAATGAGTAAAAATTGGGTGAAAATTATACCAATCTTTTTAAAAAAAATTGGGAGGCAGCAGAGTCAGTTGCCCCCCTTGACTCTTAATCCCTCCGCCCCTGCCCGCACCTCAAAACTACGCAGTTTTGAGGCAGCTGTTGTTCTTCTTGTTCCTTTTTTTTTTTTTAAAATCTGATAAAAGCCCTATTTGGAAAAGGGCCCCTTGGGAAAACGTTTTTCCCCTCCCTAAGTAATGAATAAAACCGAAACGACGTAGCTTGGATCGGTAAAGCCAAACGTTTTTCCTTTTCTTCAAAATGTTAATACAATAATTTTTTTAGACCGTTTATAAAAGAAAAATATGGTTAAAAAATTAAGTTGTCCAATTTTCAATCGGTTTGAACTGGTGCGAAGATCTTATTTGTTTGATCATTTAATTCTAAAGAATCATAATTAATTTTTGTCTCTAAAGCTCTCATAATTAAGTTTTTGCTATACAGGGTTTCAACTAAAGAGCAGATACTTAATTATGACCATTTAGAATAAAATGATCAGAAAATAAGATCTCCGCACTTGTTCAATCGGGTTGAAAATTGGACCACTTCATGTTTTAACCACATTTTTAAATATATAAACAACGGTCTTAAAAAAAATTATGTGGTCCAATTTTCAATCTATTTGAACGGGTGTAAAAATCTTATTTGTTTGATCATTTTATTCTAAAGAATCATAATTAATTTTTCTCTTTATGACTCTCATAATTAAGTTTATGCTCTACAAGGTCTCAAATAAAGAGCAAATACTTAATTAACAGCCCTAGAGACAAAAAATAATTATGACCTTTTAAAATAAAGTGATCAGAAAAATTAGATCTTCACAAATAGGACTTTTATCAAATCAAATTAAAAAGAAGAAGAACAACAACAACAACAACAACAATTGCCTCAAGATATGGATAGGGGCTGCTGTCCTTGGTGGACAGCAGAGCCCCCGAGTCCCTTGGAGCGGTGCTGCACGCCAATCACAACACACCACACCACACCACACCACAAATCATTTTGTTTCTTACAGTATTTTACACAACAGAAATGTCAGGTACAAAGAAAATTTACCCCGAAAGTACCTCGAAAATAGTAATCAATGGTTGAGAATCACTTTGATGATTATGTCACGCACATCAAAGTGAATCTCAACCATTGATTGCTGCTTTCGGGGTACTTTCGGGGTAAGTTTTCTTTGTACTTAGCATTCCCCATGTAACTGATCCGGCTATTCAAAGCAGGGCCGGCCCAGGCACAAGGCCTGGGCTTTAGGCATCACAAATCCCAAATTTTAGTGGCACTTCAATGCTTTTACTATTTGGGTTTGAGTATGATTTTTTTTTAACAATTTTAGTGATACTCGTGCGTTCTTATATTTGCCTATTTAGAGACCTTATATTTGTGTTCGTATGTAATGATTAATAGAACTTTACATTGATTTGGCTTTCTCGTATTGTGATTGTTCTCGTAAAAATTGTTAAGTATTAATTCTGCAAGAACATACTTTTTTTTATTAAGCCTTGAATACTAAAAAACATTGGGCCGACCCTAATTTAATGTTTATGTTCTCTACTTGTTGGCTCTTCTTCTTTGTATAAGCGTAGCATTTTGTCTTCTTTTATTAAACAGGGTTGGACTAGAACTTCCAACTATAGAAGTCCGGTTTGAGCATTTGAATGTTCATGCAGAAGCTCATGTTGGCAGTAGAGCACTGCCTACGTTAATCAATTTCACTGTCAACTTCGTAGAGGTACGTAGTTCATAGTTGGTGATCATATGATCAACTTGAATTTTTCGGTTATCGATCTCCATGTCTAAATTGAACTGACCATCACATCTCGTATATATGTATTGATATCTGAAGGGGTTTTTGAATAACCTCCATATTCTTCCAAGTAGAAAGAAGCCAATGCAAATCCTTCGTGATGTCAGTGGAATAATCAAGCCTGGAAGGTGAGAAAACAATTTATAATTTCTCAATCCAATTTTACACACACACACACACAAAAAGAGTATTTGGTTCGAATTCCCCTAAAATATTCCACTTTCCGTTGCTTTGATATGGTTTTTTGCAGAATGACATTGCTTCTAGGTCCACCGAGCTCTGGAAAAACCACATTGCTGCTAGCTTTGGCCGGAAAACTTGATATAGATCTAAAAGTAAAACAAACAAGATAATGATCCAGTTTTCTAAATACGTTCCAAGGACTATGTCATCTTATTTAAGTCCTTTGTAACTATAGGTTTCGGGAAGAGTTACATACAACGGCCACGGAATGGATAAGTTTGTTCCACAGAGGACTTCTGCTTATATAAGTCAATATGACCTTCATATGGGAGAATTGACAGTGAGAGAAACATTAGCATTCTCCGCTAGATGCCAAGGGGTTGGAACTCTTTATGGTAAATTAGATTAATGGATGTTTTTTCATAATTCCGAGTGTAAGTACCATAGGAGTTTGAGTTCTTTATCGATTTTTGTTGAAATTTGCAGAAATGTTGGCGGAACTATCAAGGAGAGAAAAACAAGCAAACATAAAGCCTGATCCTGATATTGATATTTTCATGAAGGTAACCGCAATATCTCCATGCCAAAACCAATTTTTGTGAATTGATTTCCCACATTTCTGGTGAATTGATTCCCCACATTTTTAATCATGTACAGGCTGCATCATTAGAAGGGCAAGAGGCCAGTGTTGTGACAGATTATATTCTTAAGGTACCAACTTGAAAATAGAATAAGCAACCAAAATAAGTTTTTAAAAGCCATAGTAACTGATCCTCCTTTGATTTCTTCAATTTCCACAGATACTGGATTTGGAAATATGTGCAGATGCCTTGGTGGGTGATGAAATGCGGAGAGGAATTTCTGGGGGACAAAAAAAACGAGTCACAACAGGTAAAATGCATTTACAGAACAACATACCATATTCTAGAAACGAAACTCCTAAATTCATGAAAAATTGCTTATCTATGTCTTTTCAAAACTCTTTTGAGTTTTGGGCCAATTGTTTTTTACTTTCCCGATATGTTGCGTCAACTCGGAAGAGAGAATTTTGCGTCATTCGCTCCGATATAAGGAATAACGCCCCAAGCGTAGGTCTTAATACGTCATTTGAAGCATAATAATCTGGAAGACCGGGATCGTACCCACGGGAATAATTATACGGCTTTGCTGGATTTGTAGATGCAAGCACAGGTTTTCGGCCTTTAGGCAGCCAATTTTGTTTTACGTTATGCGGTGGAAATTAAAAATGCTAAATTAAAACGGGAATAAATTAGGACAAAAAGCAGGTTCGGTGTAGGAATAATTAACACTCTCGACTCAAGCTAAATCACATTTTTCACCCAATTACACAGTTTAGTATACTCAATTAAGGTTCCTAAACCGGAAGGTAAAATGATTCAATTATTGAGCTAGCTCTAGAATTTATTTGGCAAATGCCTCGTGCGACAGAGCTCTAAGCATCATGTGTGGTAAGTAGGCGATGCTCTTACCTATACATGATTAAAGGGGTTAACACCTTAGCGATTTGACAACTAAATCCGAACTACACACCAATTTTCAAATCAAAAGTTAAAACTTTATTGGTGAAAAATGCAATTTTTACTCAAGCCATGGGGTGCTAATCACTCCATGACCTAACCCTTAAGAACTACTCACACATATTTATGGAGATAAAAGTAAGAAAAAATCTACTAAACATAGTAAAAGAACAACACTAGAAGAAAAATGGCAGCTACAACTTTAATGAAAGCTGAAATAACAAAACAACAACTAATTACTAAGGAAATGCAAGTTTTAATCAAGAACAAATGAAGAACACTAATAAGAGTGAGTAACAAGTAAGGAATATACTCTCTAGATCTAAAAAGTGCAATAATAATTATCTATATCCGGATATGATAACATAATTGGGTATTTATATAAGCCCACCTTTTTCCACAAAATATCCCAAAAGACGTCCTAAAAATCTGCCACGTAGACACTCGGTATCGATATTGAGCAATTAAGTATCGATACTGCATTACTTTGAATAGTTCCACTCGGCCGCTCAAACCAACCGGTATCGATAGAGCAAAACGGAGTATCTATACCCAATCACAATTCCAGTTCCCAATCCTTGTGTCTTTAAATGGTTTCGATACGGGGTTTCTGAGTATCGATACTGTCTTCAAATGCTTGGGTTCTTCAGCTTCCGGCCTCCAGCTTGGCTTCCAACGTCCTTGGCCAACAGTCGGGTCTTCAATACTTGATTCATTGGCCCCGGTGGCCTCATTGCTTTATCACTTTTGAGAGTTGGACACCTTCAGCATGCTTTAAGCTTTAAGACTCCCTTATTGAGCGGTTTACCTACAAAACGAAACTAAACTACCTTACGAGCAAAGGTAATTAAAAACAACTAATTAGAAGAATTAACTTAACTAAATAGCGATTTAGCGCACCCTTCATTGCATTATCGGGTGCTTATCAAATTTTTTTACCAAAAGCTAAAAAAAGTTTAATGACAACAGAAGTAAGAATTATGAAAAAGATAAATTAATCTTAAATAAGTACTTGCCAATCATTCCAGCCCTTTGAGTAATTAGCCAAAAGAGTTCTGATTCTGATTATTCTGAGTTTCTGATGTGTTATATCATGCAGGAGAGATGTTGGTTGGACCAGCTAGAGCACTCTTCATGGATGAGATATCGACTGGCTTGGACAGCTCTACAACTTTCCAGATTGTGAATTCAATCAAGCAGTCCATCCACATACTTCAAAGAACTTCTGTTATCTCTCTCCTTCAGCCGGCACCAGAAACTTACGACCTGTTCGATGACATAATTCTGCTCTCTGATGGGCAAATTGTGTATCAAGGCCCCCGTGAATGCGTGCTTGAATTCTTTGAACACATGGGATTCAAGTGCCCTGAGAGGAAAGGAGTTGCCGACTTCTTACAAGAGGTGATTACTAGCTTTGAGATTTCCCTTTGTCTGTGTCCATTTTTTCAAAGTGTCTGATATGATGAAAAATGGAAGCTAGTTAACTAGAAAACAGTATCCTTATTAATTCAAGAATCAAGATAAAATGAGTTTATTTTAGAGAAAAATGTTGTCTAAGTTTAAAGGCGAATACCATTTTCTAGACCTAGTAAGACAAGACAGATTTGTCAAGACCACCACCACGTCCCACCACTGCTGCCGCCAGAACTACATGACCACAACCAGCACCAACACTCAGACCACTTCCACCACTAGCACCATCATTTTAAGAGTTGCAGCCAAACACAACGTTTTCATTTTCTGATATAAGGGGAAGCATAAATAGTTGTAACTTTTTTCAAGCTTTAGAACATATTGTAACTTTGTATCTTTTTGTGGGAAAACACATAGGTGACATCAAGGAAAGATCAAGAGCAATACTGGGCAAAAAAAGATGAGCCTTACAGTTACGTTCAGGTGAAGGAATTTGCAGAAGCATTTAAGTCGTTCCATGTTGGCCACCAATTGGGTGAAAAACTTGCTGTTCCATTTGACAAAGCTAAGGGCCACCCTGCTGCTTTAACAACCAAGAAATACGGTATCAGCAAAAAGGAACTACTGAAAGCTTGCACATCAAGAGAATACTTACTAATGAAGAGAAACTCTTTCATCTACATATTCAAGTTGACTCAAGTGAGTGACATGTCGAAAAGCATTGCAAATCTTTCAAAGTTTTGAATTGCCAAAACATTTTGATCAAGCAGATTAATGGCTATCTTTCTTTTCAGCTTATTCTTATGGCATTCATAACATTGACGGTATTTCTACGATCTGAGATGCCTAAGAAAACACTAGAAGATGGAGGGATTTTCATGGGTGCCTTGTTCTTCACCCTCATTATGATTATGTTCAATGGCTACTCAGAAATTACATTGAGCATCATGAAACTTCCTATCTTCTACAAGCAAAGGGACTTCCTCTTCTTTCCTGCTTGGGCATACACTTTACCCACATGGTTCCTCAAGATCCCAGTAACAGTTGTAGAAGTTGGTGCATGGGTTTTCCTAACTTATTATGTTGTAGGCTTTGATCCAGATGCTGGACGGTAATCCAGAACTAGGCTCCACGCATTGGTTTCTTTTGTTTTCCTTGGTAAATAAACAAATTTGTGATCCTAATTGCAATTTTTAATGGCAGGTTTTTCAGGCAATACTTGCTGCTCCTGTGCATTAACCAAATGTCTTCTGCACTGTTCCGATTCATGGGGGGAATAGGAAGGAACATTATTGTGGCAAACACATTCGGGTCATTTGCGTTACTTGCAATTCTTGTATTGGGTGGATTTGTCTTGTCACGAGGTTAGAAAGTGCAGAGTGAAAAACAGTAAATAATCTCTTCTTTGCTATATGACTTGGATTTAACCGAGAACTAATTTCTTTGGCTTCAGTTAATATAAAAAAATGGTGGATATGGGGTTATTGGTTGTCACCTATGATGTATGGGCAAAATGCTTTAGCAGTGAATGAATTTCTTGGGAACAGTTGGAGACATGTAAGCATCAATTTTTGTGCATTTGGATAAAGAAATTCAAAGCAATGCAAAGTGGGATGTATCATCTAAATTTAGAGGAAATACTTGTTTGCAGATCCCTCCTAATTCAACAGAGACACTAGGAGTACAAGTCTTGAAGTCCCGCGGAATTTTTCCTGAAGCGCATTGGTATTGGCTTGGACTGGGAGTTACACTCGCATTTTTTATCGCTTTCCAACTTCTTTTCACTCTGGCTCTAGCTTATCTCAACCGTAAGTAGCAAGTACACTTATTTTTAATGTTAGAACTACACATTTTGATACTTGCAGATATTCATGGCATTCAATTTATCCTAATAGAACATGAAATAGAAAGACCTTGCCAAACGTCATGTACAAGTGTCAGATCCTTGCTGGACAGCGAAATGTGCCTGAAATGCAATTTAGAAGTGTCCTACATTTTGTTTTTCTTTTTTAACCTTTTGACGCTCTAGTTTACATTAGAACGCTATAGTATCCTCTCGTGACACCCTATGGACACTTGCAAGATGTGTGATGGGTGTTAAATGGATTGGTGGCTCTAGTTAAAGCTTAGGGCAGCCTTCTTTTTTTGTGAGAGACTATAGTAAATGAATAGTGATGACACAAAGATGTGTGTATGAAGGCATACATCGTATATTGGAACAACTAAGGCCTCTTCTTTTGTGGTTTTCATCAATTTCTATGAAAAATTTGATGTAATAAAATGCATAGATATATCTTCACAATGCCCCAATGGCTTGTGTCCTCCATTTTTCAGAAATTTGCGCGTCAAAGTATCATTTCTTGTGTGTTGGTGGCAATGCTACTTAGCTAAAAGATTGGGTCGATTTGATGTAGCCTTTGGCAAGCCTCAAGCGATTCTAACTGAAGAAACCGTGACTGAGAGAATCGCTGTAAAGACAGGAGAGTTAGTTGAGTTATCATCAAGCGGAGATATCACTTCTGGCGGTAAATAAGCTCTTTTACTTGAATTTTAATTCTGCATTATGTGTTTCAAATTTGGATAGCATTGTGCAGAAAAGGGAAGTGAAGAACGAAGAAGTGCATCGTCTACGTCAATGGCAACAAGAGTGGGAAGCATTGCTGATGCTGGCCAAAATAGAAAGCGTGGAATGGTTCTACCTTTTGAACCTCTTTCCATCATTTTCGAAGAGATCAGATATGCAGTTGATATGCCACAGGTATTTTCCAAGAACTGTACACAATATAAGGCCCTGTAATACTTCTTTAAACTCAACTTATTGAACCAAAAAAAGAAGCAGCAATTTCATGCTCATGCTTCATGCATATCTCTCCATTGGGAACTCTCTCCAGTAATTTCTAAAACTAAGTTCAAAACTCTGCAAAGAAAGCATCCAAAATTCTTAAGTAGATTGCTGAATCTCAAAGTACTTGGAAGGAGATGTACCCTGGATTTAATAAAGAGCACTTAAAAAGTACACCTAGTTCGTACCCAACAATGGGAGGTGTCTAGGAGGGGTAGATAGGGTATACACCAATCCTTTGACCTTAAATGCACAAAGTGGCTGTCTCTACACTTTAACCCAGAATCTTAGAGGTTGTTAATAAGGTGAGTTTTTAACCACTGAACCAGTGCTCAAAATAGTACTTGCTTGCAGGAAATGAAAGATCAAGGCATGCCTGAGGACCGGTTAGAACTTCTGAAAGGAGTAAGCGGTGCTTTTAGACCAGGAGTCCTTACAGCTCTCATGGGTGTCAGTGGGGCCGGTAAGACCACCTTGATGGATGTGTTGGCTGGTAGAAAAACTGGAGGATATATCGAAGGAAGAATCACAATATCTGGATACCCAAAGAAGCAAGAAACATTTGCTCGCATAGCAGGATACTGCGAGCAAACTGATATTCACTCTCCTCATGTTACGGTATATGAGTCATTACAATATTCTGCATGGCTTCGGTTGCCCCCTGAAGTCGACTCTGCAACCAGAAAGGTGACTCTTAGTATCACAATCTCAAATTCATATGCTTGAAATCGTCCATTATAATCTTGCGCATCCTGAATTACCTTAAATGTTCTCTGCCTACAGATTAGTCGGCATTTTTCATAAATTTTGCATATCAAAGCCCTTATTCAAGTTTTATTCATTCCTTCCATTTAACTTTAAATAAGCAAAAAAAAATATCGAAAGTTTGAGGCTCGATTTGTATTCCCATGAAAGGAATGTCAAAGTCGAAAAACCTCTTAATAATCCTTCGAGGCTTGTAAGGGAGTTGATAACATATATGCCCTCCAGCGGGATCATAACGATGAACATCAATTTGGACTCTATCCCTGTTAGTATCCATATAAAACAAATTTAATTCTAATCAGCAAATAGCAGATGTTTGTTGACGAGGTCATGGAGCTTGTGGAGTTAACCCCATTAAAGGGAGCACTTGTTGGGTTGCCTGGGTTGAATGGCCTTTCAACTGAACAACGCAAGAGGCTTACCGTTGCAGTTGAGCTTGTAGCCAATCCATCAATAATATTCATGGATGAACCAACCTCGGGACTTGATGCTAGGGCTGCAGCAATAGTGATGAGAACAGTGAGGAACACAGTAGACACAGGACGAACCGTGGTGTGCACCATCCATCAACCAAGCATCGACATATTTGATGCATTTGATGAGGTAAGAAATGTTTTACATGTTTAGGATTCAGTATTAGATTTAGTTTCTAGTCGTAAGAAAGCCAATGAAACAATTATAAAATTGCAGCTGCTTCTTTTGAAAAGAGGAGGAGAAGAAATATATGTCGGGCCGTTAGGCCACCATTCTGCCCATCTCATCGCATACTTCGAGGTAATTAAAGCTAATGAATACCTAAGACCAGGAATTTCAATGTTTTCTCTGAGAAGCTTACGTATTTCACGTATGTTTGGTTAAGGGAATCAATGGAGCTACTAAGATTAAAGATGGTTATAATCCTGCAACTTGGATGTTAGAGGTAACTTCACCTGCATCAGAAACAGCTCTTGGGGTTGACTTTTCGAGCTTGTACGAGAACTCAGAACTATACAGGTAGGGTCATGTTGTAGTCTGAAGAATTCTAGTAGGTCAAACATCCTCAATGTTTGAGAGGATTGGGTGCTAAATATCTAACTAAGTTCAGTAGGTTATCAAGGTATCCGATATAAAATGTGTAATCTAGTAAGTACTTCCGTACCACTAAGAAAAATAACTTGTGAGACAATGACTTATCTCGTAAAGCGGGAAATAAATACTTAAAAAATAAGAACCTTAGCAGAACGGGGCTTAAGACTAGTATATGTTTTGTTCTAGATAGTAGCTGCTAAGAAACTTGAATGAATCAGGAGAAACAAAGATCTGATCAAGGAACTGAGCATACCAACTCCAGGATCAAAAGACATAGACTTCACCACAAAATACTCGCAGTCCTTCTTCACGCAATGCATGGCTTGCCTATGGAAACAGCATTGGTCATATTGGCGAAACCCTCCGTACTGCGCAGTGAGATTATTGTTTACCACTTTCATAGCTATAATGTTTGGAACGATATTTTGGGATCTTGGTTCTAAAAGGTACGTATATCTGCAAAGCCAAAAGAGATTCCTCCACTCTCTTCTTTCTCAAATGTTAGTCCCTATTTACATTCTGTATTGTGTACTTTTATGGGATTTGTAGGGATACAAGGCAGGACTTATTTAATGCAATGGGTTCTATGTTTGCTGCTGTACTTTTTATTGGTATACAAAATGCGACATCAGTGCAACCAGTGGTTGGGATAGAGAGAACAGTCTTTTATCGCGAAAGAGCAGCTGGCATGTACTCAGCTTTGCCATATGCCTTTGGACAGGTAAATTACTTGTATTGTCTATGACATTACGTGAACGTCAAGAGGACAAACTACATCTAGTCATCCAAGCGGCCTTTCTACAAGAACAATTTGGGATTCAGGGATACTGTGAGATGAAAGTATTAAGGACAAATAGATAAGACACTAACGATATGCATACACCGTACTTTGAACTTGCGGGGAGTAAGGCATCCTCTCTCTTGGCGAGCCTATCTGATAAAACTTTTACACACCCTATCCCCTATTTTTGTGCAGGTTGTAATTGAGATTCCCTACATCTTTGTTCAAACGGTCATATATGGAGTCATAGTATATGCGATGATGGGATTCGAATGGACTGCTGCCAAGTTCCTTTGGTACATATTCTTCATGTACTTCAGCTTGTTATATTACACCTTCTATGGAATGATGACAGTGGCAGTTACTCCCAACCACCACATTGCTACCATAGTTTCAACTGCCTTTTACATGATATGGATGGTTTTCTCGGGATTTATCATCCCATCGCCAGTAAGTTTCGGTTTTTTGCTCATACATTTTCTTAGAGATTGAGCTCAAAACTTAGGACTCAGAATTTTCATTCTTCTCTTTTATAACAGAGGATGCCAGTGTGGTGGAAATGGTACACTTACATTTGCCCGGTCTCTTGGACCATGTACGGGTTGGTTGCTTCACAGTTCGGAGACTTAAACAACGAGATTGAGACGGGGGAAACTATGAAGGATTTTATTGATAGTTACTTTGGATTTGAACATGACTTTTTGGGATTTGTCGCACTCATTATTGCTGGATTTGTGGTGCTCTTTGGGTTCATCTTTGCCTTTTCAATCAAGGCATTCAACTTCCAGAAAAGATAGCCGTATGAAAAATGTTTGACTATGTTAAGATCTCTAATCATACTTGAATTCCAACATAAAAGACAAGTAAATATTGGCATCTATGTACATAAATATTACAAGGGGTACCTAAATATTCATACTCTTAGTATGGGTTATGCTTTCATCCCATCTACCTTTTAGGGTGATGTTTTCATCCTCAAGTCTTTACTATCCCAATTTTGCCGTTAATATATGTTACCTATAAAACATATAAGTCATCCACCATTATTTATGGATATACACAAATAACAATCCTTTTTTTAAGCCCTTTCCATTATCTCCTACATAATATTTAAAAACCTAACACTTTCTCTTTAATTGAAAATCAATCACCCACCCCACCGTCATCCTCTCCACCGCTGCCCTCCATCACCCATCACTGTCTCCTTCCGTCCCCCATCCCCATTGTCGTCCTCTATATGCATTGCAAGAGGTAGAAGTTTATGGTAACACGTGAGTTGATTGGTAAACATTGTGGTGCCTCAGTTGTCATAGTAAATTGGGAAAAATAATTCATGGTAAACATGGCCAGTTTAAGTACGTGGTTTGAATGATTTTGTGCCGAAATATATCATGATAATATATGGTAGATTTGCAAAAATTACTCGTGAAATGGTTGTCATTATTGAGCCTCATTTTTCATATTTAATTTGAATAACTAATTCATCATAAACATGGTAGATTTAGAGAAATTAGTCATGAAATGGTTGTCATTGTTGAGCCTCAATTTTTATGTTTAATTTTCATAAATAATTCATAATAAAAATAGAGTACTTGAGTACATTGTTTAATTTGCAGGAGTTACACCCACCAAGGTCAAACAGGAAGCTAGGTCGAGACAAAGAGAATTATGTCGGTGAATTGGTCTGTGTATTGAGTATCAGAATTACCCCATATATATATATATACATATATATATATAACAATGTTTGAGTATCATGTTTTTCAAATCCTTAGTTTACAATGTTAATTTCATAAGAACCATATTCATTGTAATAAATTTATCATGCTTCCAATTTACAGTGTATCAAATTTGCCATGTTCACTGTATGTTCCTGGTAACCATGAAATATTCATTGTAATAAATTTATCATGTTTTCAATTTACAATGTACTAAATTTGCCATGTAAATATGTTCTTGGTAACCATGAAATCTGCTTTAATTAATATATCATGAATTCTGGTTTGATCCGTATTTTAAATTTACCATGAATGCTAGAACAATGTACCATAACTATCGGTGTAATTCAAATTCAAAATAATGGTGGGTAAGTTTATAGGAAATCACTATGAAAATTTCCAAGAATTATGAACTAATTTTGGATGACTACTAAACATGAATCAGTTTTGAAAATGAATATACCATGAATTAATGATATGCAAACTTTATATAAATCACTATAGAAACAAGATTAAACTAGCAAATTGCCCCCTGCCTACAGCACTACCCACCCCGTTTCATTAGTGTGTAGTATGTAGTCCACTTATTGATTGCACGAGAGAGAATTACGTAGCTGGAATCCAAGTAAATACCAAGTAAAAAGTTAACTTGGTACAAAGAAATTAGTAATCAAAACCAAAGTGATTTGGTGATTTCCCACCTACGAAATGTATTGCTTCCCAATTAGTCGCAGGTACATGTGAGTAGACCTGGGTAACAGGTCGTGTTCGTGTCGTAGCAGTCGGGTTCGTGTCACAAACCACCCAACCCGAACCCGACCCATTTAGAATTCGTGTTTCTCGAGTCGTGTCATTTTCGTGTTTCGTGTCAGAAATGCTCAACCCTAACCCGTTAACTTCGTGTCTGGTTCATGTCGAGTTATCGTGTCTGTTACTCAACTCTATATAGAATTACAGATATACCATATATATATGTGTGTGTGTATATATATATCGTGTTAATGGGTGACAAGGATTAGTAATCGTATTGGTCGTCTCAATTTTGTGTCTCGCATGTTCAACCCGAATCCAACCCATTTAGAATTCGTGTTCTCGAGTCGTGTCATTTTCGTGTGCTCAACCCTAACCCGCTAATTTCGTGTCCGGCTCATGTCGTGTTATCGTGTTTCATGTCCGTTGCCCAGCTCTACATGTGAGTCATGACACTATTACTTGTAAGTGCTAGAAACCAGACAACAAATTGTAGCAAGACAAATTGTTTTTCACTTCAATTTTCATATAGCTAAGCATATGATTATACTCAAAACCAATCTAACTATTGCACGCATGTAGATCAGGAATGAATGAGTTAGAAGGTGCAAATAAATGTGAGCCTAGCTCAATGTTAGCAAAAAAAACCTCAGCACAGGGAATTAGCCTCTATCAACAATTATTAAGCCTCAACAAAGGGATTTAGCCTCTATAATCGAAGTATTGTATTTCTGGGAGTGTGTTTGGCCCAGCTAGGTGTAAGGTTTGTAGTTGCTTTGCCTCTTGCCTCTGTATAGGTTTTGCTTTTCTGGTATAGTGCTGCAGTGAGTTTTTTGCTTTCTGTTGTAAGCAAATGTATAGCA
>BPLS01000417.1:75616-108889 GCA_019656275.1 Rhododendron kiyosumense | reverse complement strand
TAAAAAAATAAGATTATTCAAACCATACAAAACACTTTTAAATGGTGCGGATGGCATAGCTACTTGCTACTGTCCCCCTCCAAAAAGATTGGAAAGTGAAACTTTCGCACAATGTAATTTCCCAACAGCCGAACAGAGCACCCAAATATATACAGAGATTAGGGAACAGAGATTAGGGGGATCGATCCAAGCTTCCCATTCTTGCTGATGCTCGGTCGTGAGATTTCCAACATACGTGGAATTTCCCAATGGCCGATACGTGTAGATGCTTGATCCAAGCTTCTCATTCTTAAAAAATTAAAAAAAAATGAAAATAATGGATTTTTCAATTTTCAAGAATGGAAAGCTTAAATCGAGCAACTACACATATCAATTTAAGCCAATCCTCGCGTGGCCCACTCAGATTTTTTTTTTTTAAATTTGAACAACTCGAAACATCCATGCGGGCCCAAGAATGAGTCCCACATGTGGGGGTGGTCAGAAATCTCGTGTGGAAAAAACTAGAGCTGGGCAACAGACACGAGACACGATAACACGACACGAACCGGACACGAAGTTAGCGGGTTAGGGTTGAACATTTCTGACACGAAAACGACACGACTCGAGAACACGAATTCTAAATGGGTCGGGTTCGGGTTGAACACGCGACACACGAAATTGACACGACTAACACGGTTACTAATCTGTGCCACCCATTTTCACGAACATATATACATAATATATGGTATATCTATAATTCTATATAGAGTTAGACAACAGACACGACACGAACAGGACACGAAGTCAACGGGTTAGTGTTGAGCATTTCTGACACGAAACACGAAAATGACACGACTCGAGAAACACGAATTCTAAATGGGTCGGGTTAGGGTTGGGTGATTTGTGACACGAACCCGACCGACACGACACGAACACGACTCGACACGACTCGTTACCCAGGTCTAGAAAAAACCGCTCATCGCACCAAATTAAAGTTGCTGCATTCTTGCTTACGAATTTAATCATTCCTACCTCAATCATTCATCTTAATTTTTCGTCCAGTATGTTTCATTTTTAGTAATTAATTGTTTAGATTTGTCTTTTTTTCTGAAATTTAATTATTCGCCTTGATGGTGGAATAAAAAAGATAGTATTAAAATATAGACTTGTGTAGGGAAAATCATACGACTGTACCAAAGACCAAAATAAAGTACTTTAAACATAATGTTGTGAGAGAATAATTTCTCACAAAATAAAAAATAAATACCTAAAAAATAAGAATCTTAGCAGGATAGGACTTAATTCCATAAAATTTTGAAAGCAAGAATAAATTTTTTTTATCTACTAAAAACGTATAGAACATTTACTCCGATTTCAAGGTTAATTACGAAACTATATACATCATAATAAAATCAGAAACAGTAAAATCTTTTCTCATACACAGCCATTGTCATAACTGTGTCAGAAGGTGTCCTAAGATTTTCTGATTTCATCATCTTTTCTTGATGCATCTCACCTATTAACTTGGAAAAATCAAAACAAGATATTCAACACCAAACAAGCAAAAATATAAGTAAACAGAAAAGAAATCCGAAAACTATTTGGAGAGAGAGAGAGAGAGAGAGAGAGAGAGAGAATGGATCAGAAAGAACGTAGCGATGAGAAATTTTGATCATGTGAAATCGATCATCACCCTATATCAAAATCATCATCTTCATCCTCTCAATACATACGAATACGTAACACAACAAAAAATCAACGCTTTAAGAAAGAAACCCAGAAAATTGTGAGGTTCAGAGAGATCTTGAGAGATGGACGATGTGAGAGGGAGAGAGGGGCTCGTGGTTATTTATATAGGTGTATACCGATGAAACCCTAGAAACGTAAAGCTGATAAATAACCAGTGGACTGATTAAAAGGTAGGTTGGTTGTTGGATAGAGGGATCTGCCAAGCCCAGCCCGAGCCCAATTAAAGAAGCTGCATTCTTACTTACGAATTTCATCATTCTTCCCTCAATCATTAATCTTAATTTTTCGTCCAGTATGTCTCATTTTTAGTAATTATTTGTTTAGATTTGTCTTTTTTCCCTGAATAAAAAAGATAGTATTAAAATATAGACTTGTGTAGGGAAAATCATATGACAGTACCAAAGACCAAATTACAATTCATTGGTTTTGATTAGTATTTTAATTTTCTTTTCTTTTTTTTTGCCTCTGTACCAAAGACCAAATTACCATTCATTGGTTTTGATTAGTATTTTAATTTTCTTTTCTTTTTTTTTGCCTCTGATAAGCTTTTTTTTTTTTACTTTCTAGACTAAAATCTCTTCCAGACGAATAAAAAACCTAGAAACATAATATTAGAACATCCATAGTAGAATAACCATAAGTCAATAATCAAAAGTTATCGCATCATCTTTTGATTATGCATTCAAGGAGTTGCTAAAGTTAGCAATATAGAGGTCTACAATGGTATAATCAAATTTGAATAACCAAAATTTGCCACATCATATTTTCAATTTATAAAAATCTGAAAATTATACGTGAACATAGAAAATATTTTTTTAAAAATAGGTTTCAAACTATTATTAGTAAAAGAGAAAATAATTTTTTGAAAACTTTGATTAAAATAAACCAGTTTTCGGAAAAAAGTTAAAAAAGAACTGTTTTGAAAAAAAAAATTAAAAAAAGAATAGTTTTTGAAAAAAAAAATTAATAAAAAAACTGTTTTTGCAAAAATAAAAAAATATAGCTTCCGCAAAAAAAAGAATAGTTTTGAAAAAAAAAACTGTTTTTGCAAAAATAAAAATAAAAACTTTTTTTAAAAGTATTTTCTTAAAAATATGATGAAAATGGAAAAGAGAGAATGTTTTTGTGTAGTGATGGTGTACTTAATTGAAAAAATATGAGAACAACTAAATTTGATTATTGACAAAAAGTAGCTAATTTTGATTATCCAATGGCCAAAATTTGATGAGTTGCTAAAAAGTTTCTAAATCTGATTATTCCACTGTGAGCTCTTTTTTGAGCTAATGTTGCTAATCTTATCAACATTTTAGTTTTGATTATACTACTGTGGATGCTCTAAAAGCATCCACAGTGGTATAATCAAAACGAAAAGGTTTATAAGGTTTGCAACATTTGTTCAAAAAGAGATCACATTGGAATAACCAGACTTATAAACATCTTAGCAACTTATCAAATTTTGGCCCTTGAATAATCAAAACTACCAACCTTTTGCCAATAATCAAATTTAATTGTCTTCACATTTCCTTAATCAAGAACACCATCATTACACAAAAATCTTCTTTCTTCCATTTTCAACATGTTCATAACAAAAATACTTTTAAAAACAATTTTTATTTTTTTGCAAAAACAGTTTTTTTACACATTTTTTTACTAAAACTGT
Source organism: Rhododendron kiyosumense (assembly GCA_019656275.1). NCBI lineage: Eukaryota > Viridiplantae > Streptophyta > Magnoliopsida > Ericales > Ericaceae > Rhododendron > Rhododendron kiyosumense. The sequence goes on along the minus strand of BPLS01000417.1, from coordinate 105,501 downwards.
TTTTCACAAATTTTTTTTTAAGCAGTTTTATTTCAAAACAATTTTTTTATTAAACTTTTATTTCAAAAACTGTTCTTCTGAAGAAAAAAAATTTCTATTCAAAAACTGTTTTTTTTTTTACTTTTTCCCGAAAAATATATTTTTTTAATCAAAATTTTCAAAAAACTATTTTCTCTTTTTCTAATAACCTATTTTTTATTAGTTTGAAAACTATTTTTAAAAAATTGTTTTCTATGTCACAATTTCTAAATTTTTATAGGTTAAAAAGGTGATGTGACAAGTTTTGGATATTCAATTTTAATTATACCATTGTGAACCTCTACATTGCTAACTTTAGCAACCCCTTAAATGGATAACTAAAAAATGATGGGATAACTTTTGATTATTCCACTGTAGTTGCTCTTAGTGTAACAAAAATACCAAAAAATTGCTAGAATAAAGTACTTTTTTCTAATTAAATATAATTTTGTGAGAGAATAATTTATCTCATAAAATAAAAAATAAATACTTAAAAAATGAGAATCTTGACAGGATAGAACTTAATTCCATAAAATTTTGAAAGCAAGTATAATTTTTTTTTTTTGCCTACTAAACGTACAAAACATTTACTCCGATTTCAAGGTTAAATAAGAAACTATAAACATCATAATAAAATCAGAAACAGTAAAATCTTTTCTCATACACAGCCATTGTCATAACTGTGTCAGAAGGTGTCCTAAGATTTTCTGATTTCATCATCTTTTCTTGATGCATCTCACCCATTAACTTGGAAAAATCAAAACAAGATATTCAACACCAAACAAGCAAAAATATAAGTAAACAGAAAAGAAATCCGAAAACTGTTTGGAGAGGGAGAGAGAGAGAGTGGATCAGAAAGAACGTAGCGATGAGAAATTTTGATCATGTGAAATCAATCATCACCTTCTATCAAAATCATCATCTTCATCCTCTCAATACATATGAATACGAAACACAACAAAAATAAACACTATTAGAAAGAAATCTAGAAAATTGTGAGGTACAGAGAGATCTTGAGAGATGAACGATGTGTGTGTGTGTGTGAGAGAGAGAGAGAGAGGGGCTTGTGGTTATTTATATAGGTGTTACATAGTGATGAAACCCTAGAAACATAAAGCTGAGAAATAACCAGTGCACTGATTAAAAGGTAGTTTGGATGTTGGATAGAGAGATCTGCCAAGCCCAGCCCGAGCTCAATTAAAGAAGCTGCATTCCAGCTTACGAATTTCATCATTCTTCCCTCAATCATTCATCTTAATTTTTCGTCCAGTAAGTTTCATTTTTAGTAATTATTTGTTTAGATTTGTCTTTTTTCTGAAATTTAATTATTCGCCTCAATGGTGGAACAAAAAAGATAGTATTAAAATATAGACTTGTGTAGGGAAAATCATACGACGGTACCAAAGACCAAAATACCATTAATTGGTTTTCATTAGTATTTTAATTAACTTCTTTTTTTTTTTTTGCCTTTCATAAGCATTTTTTTTTTTTTTTACTTTCTAGACTAAAATCTCTTCCAGAAGAATAAAAAAACCCAAAAACATTAAGTTTAACAAAAATACCAAAAAATTACTAGAATAAAGTACTTTTTTTAATTAAATATAATGTTGTGAGGGAATAATTTTTCTCATAAAACAAAAACTAAATACCTAAAAAATAAGAATCTTAGCAAGATAGGACTTAATTCCATAAAATTTTGAAAGCAAGTATAATTTTTTTTTCCCTACTAAAAACGTGTAGAACATTTATTCCGATATCAAGGTTAAATAAGAAACTATAAACATCATAATAAAATCAGAAACAGTAAATCTTTTCTCATACACAGCCATTGTCATAACTGTGTCAGAAGGCGTCCTAAGATTTTCTGAATTCATCATCTTTTCTTGATGCATCTCACCCATTAACTTAGAAAAATCAAAACAAGATATTCAACACCAAACAAGCAAAAATATTAGTAAACAGAAAATAAATCCGAAAATTGTTTGGAGAGAGAGAGAGAGAGAGAGAATGGATCAGAAAGAACGTAGCGATGAGAAATTTTGATCATGTGAAATCGATCATCACCCTCTATCAAAACCATCATGTTCATCCTCTCAATACATACGAATACGTAACACAACAAAAATCAACGCTATTAAAAAGAAATCCAAAAAATTGTGAGGTTCAAAGAGATCTTGAGAGATGGACGATGTGAGAGGGAGAGAGGGCCTTGTGGTTATTTATATAGGTGTATAGCGATGAAACCCTTGACACGTAAAGCTGATAAATAACCAGTGGACTGATTAAAAGGTAGTTTGGTTGTTGGACAGAGGGATCTACCAAGCCCAGCCCGAGCCCAATTAAGAAGCTGCATTCTTGGTTAAGAATTTCATCATCCATCCCTCAATCATTCATCTTAATTTTTCGTCCAGTATGTTTCATTTTTAGTAATTATTTGTTTAGATTTTTGTCTTTTTTTCCGAAATTTAATTATTCACCTCGTTGGTTGAATAAAAAAGATATTATTAAAATATAGCCTTGCGTAGGGAAAATCATACGACAGTACCAAAGACCAAAATACCATTGATTGGTTTTCATTAGTATTTTAATTAACTTTTCTCTTTTTGCCTTTGATAAGCATTTTTTTTTACTTTCAAGACTAAAATCTCTTCCAGACGAATAAAAAAACCCAGAGACATAATGTTAGTTTAACAAAAAAACCAAAAAATCACTAGAATAAAGTATTTTTTAATTAAATATAATGTTGTGAGGGAATAATTTATCTTATCAAAACAAAAAATAAATACTTAAAAAATAAGAATCTTCCCAGGATAGGACTTAATCCCATAAAATTTTGAAAGCAAGTACAAATTTTTTTTCTACTATGGACAGAACATTTACTCCGATTTCATGGATAAATAAGAAACTATAAACATCATAATAAAATCAGAAACAGTAAAATCTTTTCTCATACACAGCCATTGTCATAACTGTGTCAGAAGGTGTCCTAAGATTTTCTGATTTCATCATCTTTTCTTGAAGCATCTCACCCATTAACTTGGAAAAATCAAAACAAGATATTTAACATCAAACAAGCAAAAATATCAGTAAACAGGAAAGAAATCCGAAAACTGTTTGGAGAGGGAGAGAGAGAGAGAGAGATAGAGAATGGATCAGAAAGAACGTAGCGATGAGAAATTTTGATCATGTGAAATCGATCATCACCCTCTATCAAAATCATCATCTTCATCCTCTCAATACATACGGATACGAAACACAACAAAAATCAATGCTCTTAGAAAGAAATCCAGAAAATTGTGAGGTTCAGAGAGATCTTGAGAGATGGACGATGTGAGAGAGAGGGGGGGCTTGTGGTTATTTATATAGGTGTATAGCGATGAAACCCTAGAAACGTAAAGCTGAGAAATAACCCGAACTCCTAGAGTTATATTTGGGCTCGAGCTGGGCTTAGCAGATCCCTCTATCCAACAACCAAACTACCTTTTAATCAGTCCACTGGTCTCGGTGGTTGGTATGTTTTTTTTTTTTTTTGTGGTAAATCTGGGTTCAATTTTTTGAGTCAAGCAGTAAAAAAAAGAATTTTTTGTGAATTTCATAGTCACGGCGTGAATGACCCGCCTTTGATTGGACCGGGAACGAGGTTAGTTGATGTGCAAATAAGCTGGCCCAGACACCATTAACCGTCTTAAAGAAAAACCTTACTGCCTAATCAAAATGTGTACATAAAAATGGCATAAAAATTTGACTAGGGTGCTTTATGATACATCTGAAAATTAGAAAATATGTAACTGAATTTCTTATTATGGACACGGAAAATTATGAAAAATAATAATGCCAAAACTGTTTTTTTTTTTTTTTAATGCCAAAATTTTAGGGTGGAAAAGACTTATACCCTGCGCATGGTAGAACTGGAGTTTTAGCTAGAGGTGTCAAACGTGTTCTGCCATACCGGCTCGGCCCGTTTAACTCTGATACGTGTCGTGTCATGCCGTGCCAGCCCGTTTACAATATTTACTCATATTGTGTCGTGCCATGCCGTTTGTCAATCATGTCGTGCCATGCCAGCCCGTTTACTTAAATCGTGTCATGTTGTGCCGTGCCTTTTGCCAATTATGTCATGGCGTGCCGTGCCGTTTGCCTATCATGTTGTACCATGCCGGCCCGTTTTCTTAAATCGTGCCGTGTCGGCCCGTTTTCTTAAATTAAATCGTGCCGTGCCGTTTTCAATCATATCAAGCCGTGCCGGCCCATTTACTTAAATCGTGTCATGTCATGCCATGCCTTTTGCCAATTGTGTCGTGTCATGCCATGCCGTTTGCCAATTGTGTCATATCGTACCGGCCCGTTTTCTTAAATCGTGTCGGCCCGTTTTCTTAAATTAAATCATGCCATGCCGTGCCGTTTTCAATCATGCTAAGCCGTGCCGGCCCGTTTACTTAAATCGTGCCGTGTCGTGTCATACCGTGTCGTTTGCCAATCGTGTCTTGCCGTGTCGTTTTCAATTGTGTCAAGCCGTGCCGGCCCGTTAACTAAATCGGGTCGGGTCGGGCCAAGCCATTTTAACACACACACGCACGCGATCTTGTGATTACGATTGAGAGTGACTAGTTATACCCTACATCTAGGAAAACAAAGGCTGGGGCTGGGGGAGTTGGGCTAACTTTCCTACTCAAAATTGGGATCCAAATAAAATCCTTAAAAGGAGCATGAAAATGATATCCTTTTAGTGCATTTGGTTATCAGATTACAGGGCAACTAAATACTAATCTAAACAGAGTACTCACCTCGACTTTACAGGGGAATGGGTGAAGGTTCAAATCCATTTTTAAAAAAAGAAACCCAGAGAATACAAGATGCAAAATTATTTGTAATTAGAACGTTTCGTGAGAATTGTATCCTCAAAAAATAAGAAAAGAACACAAAATTAAAAATCTATTTTCCTTATTGTACGAAAACAAAGGAAAGTTTATGAAAAAATTCTTTCCGATGTTTATTTTTTCGGTATCCCGAGCCAGCTTGCGCGAATCAAACCTGAGATTTTAAGAGAGAGCAAACCCAAGTCAAGTTTCATAGCACAGTGAAATTTTTCGATCATTTTTCACCCATTTTCCTTCTAAATTAGTAGTACTAGTACTTTTCTTTTCTCCTAATTTCAACAAGTTCCAAAAGGAGCCTCACTAATTACTATCCTCAGCTTTTCTCGGCAACCAAACAAACACGCAAACCAAAGTAGTAATAATGGACTCAAAATGAAACAAACGTCCAAAAATTTAAGAAAACAAATAAATCAAGAAACATCCACAACGCTTGTCCACATGTAGAACACTAGCACATACCTGGCTTCTTCCGACACTCTGAAGGGTTGTTGCTTCCATATCTACGAGGTAAAAACACACCAGTACCAGCGCACTCCCTCTTCCCTCCAGATTCACCGAGGAAAACCGTTCTCATCCCTGACCCACCGCACTGCCGCCGCTGACTCGGGTGGTTCTGCCTCCGAACTTGCACGGGAAGCCATGCAGATTCAGACTACTCTGGAACCCTTGTTGCTTTGACGGGATTACCCTTCCCCAATAGACACACACACAAAATAGATACAAATATAAGGGAAAATGGGTCACAGGAAAACGGGACAGAGAGGCTCACCTGATTTGGAAAAATCCGGTGTTGGGGTTTCTCACAGGGTGAGAAGGGTGTTGAGATTGAGAGAGAGAGAGAGAGAGAGAGAGAGAGAGAGAGAGAGAGAGAGAGGGCTATGAGTGAGAGTCAGAGAGACGTTGAGAGTGAGAGACAGAGACGACTTAAGAGAGAGAGAGAGAGAGGGGAGGGGGGGGGGGGGGAGGCTGCTAGGGCTTCATCTCATTCTATTTATACTAGTGTGTGATCATATGCATTAGTCGCACCATAATCCATATGCACTCAATAATGGAAATTTCTCGTAAAATCCTATAATGCATCACTCGAGAGTTGTTCGAGCCGTTTTTTGAATATCGGAACCATCTACCTTTTATATGGGAGTTATTATATCATTCGTGCAAAAAAATGAAGTAGATTGGTTATCGTTATATACTTGATCGCACATAACAAACAATTTCCCATTAATGAATCTAAGTCCCGATGAAGGGGCTTCCAAAACCCGACAAACCCGAAAATTTGTGAGAGTGATTAAAACACCAAGAACAACAATATGAACGGTATGAATCGTCATTATTGTGTCGTGGTCTTGTGGCTAATGTAAATTAGACTATAGCAGAATATCTTGGTTTAGAATCAAATAAGTTCAATATATAAATTTGAAAGGTAGCTGTAGACTTATTTTTTCGAATGTTCGATCTAAACTGTTATGATTTAACGTTTAATCAAATTTATTGTTCTCACTTGAATAGGTGATAATCAGATGTCGGAAATCACGTGATCGGAACACATTCAGTGCTTCCAAAGACATTAAAGTCCTATAATGCACTACTTGAGAGCCGCCTAAGCTATTTTTTAAAAATTTAAACCATTTAACTTTTATGTGGGAGGGATTAGATCATTCATGCCAATAATCAAGTAAAATGTTTATCGCTACATACTTGATCGGACGTAAAGAAAATTCAATCAAACAATGAATCAGCGTGCCGATGAAAGAGTTTTCAAAATCCGACGCACGAAAAAATTGGATCCCATAATTAAAACACTAAGCAGAACAAAAATGAACGCATTGATTGGTATCGATCGTCGTTATTGCGTTGCGATTGTGTGGCTACTGCTTAATGACCTCGTTTTTATTTAATAGAGCTATATATATTATATACTAATTTTTCAAATCTATAACACAAGTTAATTGGTGGCATAGTAATTTGTTTGTATATGAAAGAACCTAGGGCTTTGGGTCCTTGTCCAGCCAACTCTTTTTTGTTTTTTTTCCCCCCTTACTTCTTACTTCTACTATGTTTTTTTTTTCTTATTTTAGTTTTTTCCCCTTATTTCTACTATATATTTATTTCCCTTATTTTTTGTTTGACATTTTTTTTCTTATTTCTCGTTAGATCTGCGGATATACGAGTGAATGACCCGCCTTTGATTGAATCGGAAACGGGATTAGTTGATGTGCAAATAAGCTAGCCCAGACACCATTAACCGTCTTAAAGAAAAACCTTATTGTCTAATCAAAATGTGTACATAAAAAATTGACTAGGGTGCTTTTTGATACATCTAAAATTTAGAAAATATGTAACTGAATTTCTTATTATGTACACGGTAAATTATGAAAAATGATAATGCCAAAACTGTTTTTTTTTTTTTTTTTTGTTAATGCCAAAATTTTAGTGTGGAAAAGACTTATACCCTATGCATGGTAGAACTAGAGTTTTGACATTAACAAAAATAGTTTCAGTATTATCATTTATCACTAGCTAAAATTATATAGGACTAAGTAAAAATTAAAGTGTGGAAACAAAATAAATTGTGTTAATAAACGAAATTGAAAATCCTTGATGTGCTGTTGGTGGCGGTGGAAGCAGCAACTGTGTGGAGATGGAAAAGGGTGGTAGAGGAGAAGACGTGACGATCATGTGGTCATATGGCCGTTGTGGTGGCAGCGACAACAATGGTGTGGTCATGCGGTGGTTGTGGCAGCTGCAGTGGAGAAATTGTGGTGGCAATACTGAATTCACTCAAAATTCAATAGGGTTTCGGCTAATTTAATTTTTCATTACTTTTTGACAGATTTCAACCAACGTTCGAAGTTAACAAAAGTAAATTGTGAATATGAAACCAACTTTAAATCGGAAATGCTATTCAAAAAAAATAACTTTAATTCGGAAAACTTCTCAGTAGTATTGTAATATTCAGTTTTCCAACCTATTTTGGTCGCCCAACCACATTTTATGGACCATGGTCCATTGCTCTCCTTTCTAAGAGGTCTTGAGTTTGTGTTTGAGTTATCAAGGAGAGAGTGCTCGACTCCCGTTGACATCTTATCATTTGGCCAAAAAAAACACACATTTTATGATGTTGGGGCATGAGGCCTATTAACGAAAATGATTTCTACACTCCATTTTTTTGATTATGGCACTCCAATTCTTGTCTTCTAATAAAGTTTTTGTGTGTATTTTTCTCAATAAAAAACAAGAAAAGTAGTGCCATAATAAAAAAAGGGAGTGTAGAAATCATTTCCCATTAACGAATATTTAATCAACAAATGTACATGTTTGTCTCATCTAACTGTTTGCCTTCACTTTAAACTGATCATAGCATCCAAAATATGAAGGAAGGAAGGAGCATTCAGATATGTTCTTTAGACCAAAATCTCCTTCTAAATTTGGTGATTCTGTTCTGTTCATTCTTCGGCATTTCACTTCTACGTAATCAGACTTGATCTGCTAATACAAGATCATTTATCACTAGCAAAACCACTGCACAAAAATTATAACTATATGCGCCGGAGAGGATTCTCTATCTGACACAAACACGCCCCTAAAACTGATTTAGCCAACTCCGTGACAAGGACAGTATCCCAGGTTGGATGGTGTTATTTGCATTGCTCGAGCCTGAGTCTTGCCCTCTCGAGCCGTGCACGTCGAGCAGCATCTTGAATGTGGCGATCACGCTCTTTAAGCATCTGGTCGGCTTTGTTTGATGGAACCGCTAATGGACCCGAAAATTGAATCCTATTTCCCTCTATCCCTATCCCATGACCCTGCTCCAAAAAAGCATCGAAAATCAGATACAGAATGTAGAGAGGGGTAGAAAACTACTATATCAATCCAAGCCAGAATAGAGGCCATAAATACACAAATGCGAAGTGTGGGGAAATTACTACTCCATCAATACGAAGCAGTCAAGGGAAACCACATGATATACACATAAGATGCTGGTTTAAGTTTTACTAACATGGTATACGACAACAAAATTCGAGAGATTCTGACCAATTCGTTTATATATTAGCAGGCTTGTTTGGATCATAGCTTTGTGGAGGGGTATGCGATGGGAAGGATAAGGCAAGAGAAAAGACAAGAAGAAAACGAAGTGTATAAGCTAAATTAACTTCTTTGGGTTCCCTATCATTTTCCTTTCCCTCGTTAAATTCTTCAACAAATATTGATAATCCGAACTCAGCATTCACCAAATTAATGAAACAAAAACAGAATTATCATGCTGAACCATTCCTTACTAGAACCATTAAAGAGAATGCATGGTCAGGAAACTTACCGGGATCATTTCTTTTTGTGGTTGATGAGAACTAGTGATGCTTTGCGTACGATGCTTTCGACCATTCTTCGTTGTGGGTCCCGATAGTTCAGACGATTCTGAAGACCTACCCACTTGATGGGTATCTTCTTCTTGTGTAGGACCTTCTTCATCTTGGCACTCTTTGGACAACGACGTCCTAGATTCAACTAAACAAAATGATGTTGATAAGTCACCACTAGTTGATACAATAGAACTATTATCACATCTGTTCCCGGTTTTTGTCAATCCAACTCCTGGAATCAACGGTCCAGAATGTGACGCTCCCCTATGGTTCCGATCCATTAGAGCTTTCCCCACTTCTTTGACATTTTGTGTTCGTCTAGGTCGATTGATAGGAAAACCCCAAGCAGGTTCTTCTTGATAAGGCTTGAACACCTCACTACGGCTCTGTGAATCAGAGTTGCCTTGTCTTCTCTGTAGTTATGGATAAAAATGTGTTTTATTTACTTGAAATAAAGAGAGAAAAAATTACAAATGAGGAAAACATATGAAGTGAAATTAACTTTGTTAAGCCTGGACAGGCAGTCATTGATAAGAACGTTGAAACACTGAAGAGTCTTGGCATCTCATAAGCTAACTGAGAAAGCTATGCAAAAACTAGCTCATGTCCAATGACAAGCGAGTGTGTCAATTAATCGAAACTAAATGTATACATGTGTTATTCAAGCATATAATGCGCAGCTAAGCAAAACGTTGCCCTAATCCTGTCATGTTTCCATCAAACACATTACACAATTCCATCATGTTTCAAATCCTGCTGCCTACTGCCATTGTAGCTGTTCATCTTGAACCTCAAAAGGTTGCCCTAAAACTCAAAAGCTAGTGCATTTTTTAAACTGCTGATAGAATGAGCCCTCCGGAAAAATTACTAGTCTGTGAAGATACCAAATTAAGGGCATCACCCACTGCCCAGCTATTATTCCTTGTAACCATCACCTACCGTGTTCAATTTTCAATAGTTCAACTTTTTAATGGCATGTTATGAAGCAATTGTCAATGACTCATTTGCAAATATGTGTGCCTGATTATTCACATGAGTATATCTGCTGAGTGTCCCCAAAAGACCAGGTTCAACTTCACATATGTTTTTATACTACTACATTATTTCATTGCAACTCCCAATCATAGTTTCGATTGTTTCACATTTAACTCAAACAGCAAGAAAATCAGGTACCTGCACTGATGTGACCAACTCGGCATTAGCATTAGGCGCTGGAATCCCCCGAGGTAATTTGGGTCCTCCAGTTCCCTGGTCAACCCTCTGACCCCTGATTCCTGCCGCTCCTTGCCTGTGAGATTTAATGATAGAAGTCAACATCCATACCATCCTCAATTACAATAAAATTCTCCTTCTATCATTTTGACCAAAAAGTTCAAAAAAAAATTGCAAAAATATCGTCAACAAAACAAAGATCATTGATGGTATGAACCAATGAAGAGTAACAAAACAAGCTACCATTGGGTGGACAATAAAAGCACTGTCAGTAAACATAACCAACAAACAAAACACAAAGGTAGTTCACATGATTCTTGCATCCAATTGTTTGACTTCTTAAAATTAACACATCAACACTGGTTTTTGAAAGAATGTCTCACCATGTTCACAAACATTAACGAGGGCTTGATTTCCTTTTAAGCCCAAAGAAAGTTTTCTCGCGTAGGTCAAAGAAGTTATATCACAAAGCAAAATTATATGTTTCTGAGAAAAATTAGAAGACCCAACATCCATGTTCGCTCATACCACAAATGGAAATTTAAGAGTGTGCACCTTCTAAGTTCTTCATCCCGCATTTTGCAATCAAGCTCTTTGCTGGGAGGATATTTTGGCAGACAGGAAGGGTCACAGGCAAGTGGCTTTGTGGTAAAATACTGCAGGAGAAAAATCAATCAATCCAAAAAGCTCAGGAAAAGCATCAGTCTTACTCCTATGACGATGACAAAGGAACTAGAGTGAAAATATATTCAAATAATTACAGAGTTAACACTAAAGCAATCAACTCTGGTAAATATACACGATCATAGAAATTTTAAAAAAGAAAAAACTCACCCGGGTAACTTAGATAAAACTGTTGTAAGGTTAAACATTTATAAAATAACAGATTAAAGAATTGGCAAATTTGAGAACAAAGGTTTTAACTCTTAGTACATATTAATTTCATTCATTGTTGCCTTTTTGTGTCTTTTGAATTTAAATTTTACTATGACTGTACTTCTTAGTTTCATTGTTGTCATAGGTTCCCATTGCCTTTCTCCAGTAAAGCCAAAGTCCTCATTCTGAATCTTTTTCATCGGGGCAATGTAGACAATCCACACTAATGCAATTTGATTAGCAATTGGGACATCCCAGCTAGATTACTAGGTAAAGCCCTCTAGGTGCTGGTACCACATGTTGCATAGCTCGTTCTCTTTGTTGGATCATTTTCCAAACAAAAAACAAATCTCTATTGGTGTTTCACTGCATGTAATCTTTATTCATTTGATCCATTTGATAATTGCAAGCTACGTAAACATTATTTTACACTCATGTATATCCAAACAACCCAAAGGAATAAATCTACATTAAGCAAGCCATACCAAACAAGTGTAAAATCAGGAAATGACATTTTACTTTCACAAATTGTAATCTTCAAGAATTACAATATTCAACAAAAACCAAGGGCCTGAGAAATACCTACCACAAATCCACAATCATAAGGAACTCCTATTGGGAAGTCAATACCACGATTTGGATTAGAAAATAACTCCTCTAATCTCATTATTTAAGAACATATGCGGCCAACGAAATAATTCGTAAAGCTCAGCTTCAACGAACCAACAATATTTAAGTTTCCTGGGTACTCAACAGAAAGAAGTCACACAGTAAATAAGTAAATTACCTCGCTTTCGAGAGCATGTGCTGCAGTTCCTCGCTGTGTCGGATCTATGGATAGTAAAATCTCGATAAGGCCCACAACAGGGGGACTAAAACCTCTAAATGTCTCTGCAAGACATCGTTTGTGAGGTTGTTTAGGTTTGAACACTGCAGAATGAGGTAATTTTGACTTTCTCCAGTAATCCTCAGATGGTGAGCCACAAAGCTTAAAAATCTTGTGCAATTGCTCAATCTGCAGCATAAAAACATATAAAAAACAATTTTGGGGTCAACTTGAGAGACACGATAAATATGCACATACTTAAACAAGAGCATACATATATTTGCACGAAGGAGACACATTTCAAATAACTCTGAAAATAGCACGTTTCAAGAAGTTTCTTTAAAAGTAGTTTTGAGAAAGGGCCAGCCAGCCTAAGACTTTCACTCATTGTCCTTCCTGTTTTCTACAATTGGATACTATAACTGAAACAACACCAAAAAGGCCTGATTGTCCATTTAGTCAGAGACATGAACCATACAATAAACAGAACAGGAATCATGAAAATAACAACCATACTCCTCGCAACTGACATGGGACGTTTACTAATAAATAAATAGTCGTTACAGAAAATTGAGCTTTTTTACTAGATCCCCTATGGCAAATAGTTTGTCCCAGTTTCTTGAATTAGCAGCCAATAACACTCTTAAAAATTCCACGATAAGAAAAAGAAAAAGGACCCTGGTAACAACTGGCTATAGGGAGGTGGTTAGGGAATACAAAATGCCCAAAAACAATTCGAATTTCAATAATCATTTAACATTTAAAATTTCAATCCAATTTTATGTACTTAGAAACCAGTTTCCAAGCTTTGCAACACACTTTTTGAACCTTAACCTTAAGGGCTGTGTGGTTAGCATTTTCCTAATAGAAATAGTGATACCTCTGTTCTTCCTGGCAAAATAGGCTTCCCAGAATATAGTTCTCCTAGTATACAACCAGTACTCCATAAATCCACTGAAACTCCATAATGAGTTTCTCCAAGTAGAAGTTCTGGTGGACGATACCAGAGAGTCACAACACGGCTTGTCAATGGCACACTCTGGCGATGATCATAAAAACTTGCTAAGCCAAAATCCGCGATCTTCAAGATGCCATGATTGTCGATTAGAAGGTTTGAACCCTTTATGTCACGATGCAGAACACCACGACTATGACAATGATCAAGTCCACTCAGCAGCTGTTGCATGTAACATTTAACCTGAAATAACATAGAAAATGGAGTTGGATGTATAGCTTACAGACTCTTAAAACCAGCAGCATCATCCAGGAACCCTTTTCTTTTCTTTTTTGAATCCTCACTTTTGTTACATTAAATGAGCACAAAAAAAAAAGAAGCAAAGGTACCTCACGCTCAAAGGCATGTGATTATCATACAAGTGACTGAATGTAATTGCCACAATACCGAATTTATCAAATTTTCTATACTAAAAAGCAATTGAATAAGTACCTGCTGTTCAGAGAATTTTACACCAGGTAGTGATGCAAGTCCTGTAAGATCATGTTCCATATACTCAAAAACAAGGTACAAGCTGCAAGAAGCCCGTGACGTGACCAAGCCTTCCAATTTAATTATATTTGGATGTTCAAGCCTGCGCAAAATGAGGATCTCCCTTGCCATAAACTTGACACTCTCAGGATCCTTAATGTCGAACCTCACCCTTTTCAAAGCAACAACTTTCTTATTAATTAGATCGCGAGCCTTGTATACACTACTATAAGTTCCTTGGCCAATCTGCAAGAATGAAATTCTATCAAGCAAGAACCCAAAACAAGGACATATGGATTTCAACAAACATGGAGAACAGAAATCAAAGCATGCAAACAAAATAAGACAATTTCTATCGGAATGTTTGAAAAATCATCTAATTATCAATTGGACAAAGATCATACCCAGTCAAATGCTTCAGACAGAACAATTAATTAACTAAAATTTGACTTTTGAATATGGTAATTCTATTTCACGATGAAATCATGTACTAAGCAACCACTAATCATAGAAGCATTTACAAAACGACCTCAATATCCGGAAAACTATTGCAGGCAATCACGAGCCATTTTCTACTCTACAGAAAAAAAGAACGTAAGCAAATCATTACCCAAGAAACAGAAACATACTTTATCTAATTTCTCGAAAGTATCGGATCCCCGCGGTATCCATCCCTTGATAGCTTCACCAGCTACCTCAGCAAGCCAAGAAGGCCAACCTGCAACAATCTGTTCACCTTCTGTAGCTTTTGGTATGCTCCCTATACGCTGATAATAAGAAACAATAACTTCAGAACTCTCTCTCTTCCTCTGAATTGGGTAATCCCTCACCCTATTAGAACCATCCAATTTCGTATCACTGAACCCAACTCTAGCATCACCCGTATCCGACCTCCTTTTCACCGATTTTTCTCTCTTCGAAGATTTAACTCGATTCACATAAACCTTCGACGACCCTTTATTCGACTCATTCTCCCTGCTATCTTCGACAGCAGACGCCTTACCGCAAACACAACCCATGAATTCCAGAGAAAAACCCAACAACAAAACCTCCTTTACAAATCTAAATAAGCAACAATAAATAATCTTTCCCCGATACCCAGCATTAGTCAATGTGCACGTAAACTGGTCCGGAACCCGAATTACTGAAAAGAACAACAAATAGTCCTACCCCGATACCCAGAATTAATCCACGTGCACATAAGCTAGGCCGGAACTTGAATTTCAGGAAAGAACAATAAATTCTTACTGAGATATAAATGAACCTCTATATGAAATTTCCATGAACAGAAAGTACACTATAATCCAAACAGGAGATCCCAATTCACAACGACCCAAACAAACGTATCAAACCGACCTTATAAACCTACGCAGATTCTACAAACTCGGATTTGACTGAGAATAAACGGAAACCCAGAAAGCAAAATTCAATCATTCGTGCATAATACTCCATCACTATAGATACGCGGATTGAATGACCCGAAAAAAGAACGCCCAGGCAGTTCAAAGCATCGAGAGCAACAACCACGCAATTGGAATTGAATAAGACCAGATAAAGACCAGCAGGAAACCCCTGACGCTGATTTTATTACTGGGATTTTGCTTCTTCAGTGCAGTTTCTGGGAAGAGTTGGAGGAAAATTGAGGGGGTACCTCATACCTGGTTTGGGAGGAAGAATCGTTTTTTTTTTTGCTTTTTTGACTGTTCAACGCGCTTGGATACGAAGATGTTTATATATATATGTGGCGTCTTGACATCCATGGACTGGATGAATGATTAGATAATTTAGAAGTAAGCATAGACGGCTTGCCCGCGGGGCTCGGTCAAGGGAATACAAAAACATCCATGTCCATCTCTCTCTCTCTCTCTCTCTCTCTCTCTCAACTGAACAGTTCTACAGTATTAGAGAAGATAGCGCGGGGCTTCTCTCTCTCTCTCTCCCCACTCAGGAGCTCTGGATAAAATAGGCTTTTCCAATCCAATAGTAGTACTAATAAATAGGCTTCTCCGATGATTTTATTCTTCTCACAAAAAAGATTAGGGCAAATTTCACTCAGACCCCCTGAGGTATATGACAATAACAGAAAGTACCCCGCAGTTTTCAAAAATGACAGAAACCTCCCTTACTTTACAGTTTGGGTTTCATTCCGTTAGTTCCGTTAGTTAAATGGACGGAAAATGTACGAAAATGTACGGAAATGTACGGAAAATGAAATCTTCAATTTTATTTAGTTCTACACCTATTTTAGTGCTCTCATTAAAAGTCCTAGAGTTAAAAATTAATTATGATCATTTAGGATAAAATAGTTAAAAAAATAAAATCTCAGCACCGATTCAAACGGATTAAAATTTGGAGCATTTAAAAATTTTGCTTTTCACTTGATTTTAGAGCTTTCAATGAAAAGCAAATATTTAAGTGCTCCAATTTTCAATCTATTTGAATCGGCCCAAAGATCTTATTTTTTTTATTATTTTATCTTAAAGTGCAATAATTAATTTTTGGTTTTAAGATTTTCAATGAGAGCCCTAAGATAGCCGTAAAACTAAACGAAGAGGAGATACTTAAGTGCTCAAATTTTCAATCCGTTTGAATTGGTGCGAAAATCGTATTTTTCTGATTATTTTATCCTAAAGGGTCATAATTAATTTTTCGCTTTAGGATTTTCAATGAGAGCTTTAAGAAAACCATAGAACCAAATAAAGAGCAGATACTTAAGTGCTCCAATTTTTAATCCGTTTGAATCGGTGCGAAGATTTTATTTTTTTAACTATTTTATCCTAAATGGTCATAATTAATTTTTAACTCTAGGACTTTTAATGAGAGCCCTAAGATAGGTGTAGAACTAAATAAAATTGAATTTTTCATTTTCCGTGCATTTCCGTACATTTCCGTCCATTTAACTAACGGAAACTAACGGAATGAAACCCAAACTGTAAAGTAAGGGAGGTTTCTGTCATTTTTGAAAACTGAGGGGTACTTTCTGTCATTGTCATATACCTCAGGGGGTCTGAGTGAAATTTGCCCAAAAGATTAAAAAAGACTCAAAGATTGAAAAAAAAAAATTAGTCTTTTTTTTAACTTTTTCGTTGTCTGGTGGGGATTTTTTTCAACTTTAGTCTACAATTGAATTCTTTTGCAATTTCTCTCATTGAAATTAAACATATGATATGAAAATTTGATCCAAATCTCGTACATATTATTAAAAAAAAACAAAAAGCAAACAAAAAGTCTACTGTCAAAATGTCCGATTTGTTTTTCTAAACTCACCTTTCGTCAGAAATTAAACACTTAGGCTTCGTTTGTTTCAATGTAAAATATTTTTTCAAAAAATAAATTTCAAACTTATATTTTTCGGTATTTAATTGACACTTGAAAAATATTTTTAGAAATCGACAAAATAGTGTAGTGAGGGGGCCTTAAATGGTGGAGATTTAAGAAGATTAGAATTTGAACGTACGTCAGGACTAATGATCGAGAAAATTGAGCAATGAGAAGTATAGTAGAATGTAGCAGGTTCATTTCGAAAAATAACTTACGAAATATTTAAGAATAAGTCATTTTCATCCAATTAATGAAAAATATTTACATGTAAAATATTTTTTTTATATTTTTTACACAACAAAATACCAAAAAATAGGTAAAATATTTATCGAAAAATATTTTATACCTAAATAAATGGAGCCTTACGCAAAACCTATTTTCCATTATTCCATGAAGAAAAAAAAACCCCCTCTTTTATGCTAAAAAACGCTGGGCACTCAACCCCCCTTAACATATCACATCACATATGGAGATGACTTTTTCTCTCCCCGTCTTTACAATGAACTTAGGCCCCGTTTCAGAAATCTTCTTAAAAAATAAGCAGTTTATTTTACATTTTCAAACACAAAAATAAAATAAATGAAAAATAATTTTTAAATTTTTTTTGCATCATATAAAAGATCTCATCGAGATCTTTCAAACAAAATCCATATTGTATATTTTTAGATTTCAATAAGCCTATAATTTTTGAGCTAGAAATTGTCTTCTTAAAAAATAAGGACTTTTTTTTAGTTTCGGAACGGAGCCTATTAAAAGAGTTTTAGGGACGAATAAAGTCTATTACAAGTTTTATACTACTTTATTAAGGAAAATGCGAATGTCCACCTTAAGAGTGGAGGATAATAGGTAAAAAGTACATTGATAATTGTGAAAATGTATTAATATCCATAATGTGTGCATTGATATCCGAACTTCTTTAAAATTATTATAATATTATCCTCCGCCTAGTAAACTGAGGTTAGCAAGACCGTTTTATTAATAGGAATGTATGTTGTGTGCAGAGGTTTTATGGTGTCGATGCTTTGTGAATATAATTTTAGATGTGACTTTTAGCTCATCTAATTGTAACCAATGGCTTATAAGGAGAAAGTATGTGGTTCCACTCTTTAGAGAAACGTCGAACTCTCTTTTGTTGTTAATTCATTAATTTTTCTGTAATCATCTGATTTGATGTATATAATATTAAAAAAATGGGAATGTTGAGACTTACAGAAGCCTAAAGTACAATATTCATATATAACACTTTTTTTTTTTGCCAAAATGATAAAAGA
Organism: Rhododendron kiyosumense; assembly: GCA_019656275.1. Lineage (NCBI taxonomy): Eukaryota > Viridiplantae > Streptophyta > Magnoliopsida > Ericales > Ericaceae > Rhododendron > Rhododendron kiyosumense. Next base: position 87,253 of record BPLS01000417.1, on the reverse strand, counting down.
TTCTTTGATAGAAAAAATACAAACATAAGATAATTCTTAAAAGGTAACCTTCCCAGTACAGACACCCATACCGCTACTATCTCTCATAGTCAAAGAATATACCACCACAATCGTAATCCTACTCATACGCACAATAAAGAAACTCTTTGTCCAATAAGATAATTACATATTCTTTGTCCAAGACTCCAACTATAAGATGGTACGCACAATAAAAAACTCTTTGTCCAATAAAATAATTACCTACCCTTTCCAAGACTCCAAATATAAGATGGGATTATATATATACGAAAAAATTGCTGCGATGTATTATGTTAGGTTTGTCAAAAGAGAGATACTTTTAGAGTTGGTTGCTCATATCTCTCCTCCCGTGATGATCAGGGTTTGAGTTCTACGGGGGCGGGATTTTGGGGTTAAGGTTTTGGATAGCCTTTAAATCTCTCTTCCCATGCTAATTCTGACACCTTCCACTAGCTCCTATTGCTGTATGCAATGTTGAAGAAAGAAAAAGAAGGGACACTTATTCACGAGGAGCCGTGAATAACTTGTTCACTAAAGCAACAAATCATACCTATCCGTTTCGGTAATCAACGGTTCGGATTTTAAAAGAACTTTTCCGGAAAAGAGACTCTTCCCCATAAAAGTTCTTTTAAAATCCGAACCGTTTTTGACGCGCACGATTCACCTCCATAAAACTTAATTTTTTGCCGAAACCTCCGTCTTTTCCCTTGTCAAGAAAAAAGGGGGAGGGGGGGTTAATAATTTGCACGTCTTTCCTCTTTGATTTCAATGTCTTTCCTCTCTGGATGAAATCAAAGCATAATAATTTTCAGAAAATAAATTTCAATGCTAGGGACCCCAGTGATTGACCTAGGCACCCATATTCATCACTACCCTTTTCAAACATACACACCCAACACATTGACCCACACACACATACACATTGTCACACTGTCATCAACAAAACCAACCAATTTTGAATTTCTGTACACACTTGATGACACATCCAATTGCATTAGTGACACATCCAACTGCATGAGATAAGTGTCCACGTTGTCATTATTAAATCGCAAGGAGAAAATCTAGTTTACGGAGTTTTCTGTGAAAAAGTGTTTACGGAGTATCATCGCGCGCGTTCAAAGTGTTTTGGACGATCCGGATTTTAAACAAACTTTTTCCGGGAAAGAGTTTAACTCTTTCAACTCGTTTCATGAAAAAGTTTTATTAAAATCCGAACTGTTGATTGCCGAAATGGACGGTTGTAATTTGGCGGCTTCGTGAATAAGCTTCTCTCAATCTTAAGTCCCACCTCTTTTGATTATTGGATTTAAAATTTAGAAATATGTACAAAAACGGATTGGTGATTTTCAGAGAAAGATTGGTTAAATCTCTAGTCTAGCTCTTGATCTTTGGGCATTGCGAGATGGTTTTTACTTTTAAAATGGCTACCCATTTGGGATTACAAAATATGCAAATTGAACCGGATTTTGGAATGGTAATTCGATATTTCTTTTTCCTAGAAAATAGCAACTCAATTGATGAAAGATAGAAGTTAGTATAATCATATCACGGTTAGGATCATACGTGATTGCAGGTATTTGACGGGACAATTCAAGAACATTAATTTAAGCATGTGTATCAACATCCGTGCATGCAAACAAACCGAACCATGCCAAAAAAATTAAGGGCATTCTTTTGATACCAATACCAAGTCGTGCTCGAGCTCGTGCTAGCTCTCGAACACCCGCATCAAGGCATCATGTAACTTAGGTCCGGACAAAAGTACGATTTGAAAATATTTTGGTATCGGAATTAAGTAACGGTTGAATATGGACTTTAGATTAGGATATTGACTAATGCATCTTCGGGAGGAAGGTGACATGCTTTGGTTTCTCCATAGGCCTGCATCGATCCCAAAAGTAGATCAAATCACATTATTTATAAAACGTCATTACTCATTTGTGCTTTACTAAGAACGAACACAATCTACAATATCTTCCACTCTCGGAGGGAGTCCTAATCCCACTATATCAGGGACGGACTCATAATTTTAACCTTGAGTCGACAAACATTTAAAAAAAAAAAATTGACCACAGAATGCAATATTAATTTCTGTCAAAACATTTGTAATGCCAAAAAATACTACATACAACCTTAGGGAGGGAGTTATTAAAATATTCAAAAATCACTTTAGATAAGCGGGTGTTGGATGTTTTAATAAAACACTAGGCGAATAAACTCATGTACCATTGAAAATTTTGAATCACGACTACTATAATACTTAAATAATTTGAAATTTAGGTAAAGTGGTCGTTCAGATTCATCTCCGTTCTTTTCAAGATAAAATAATACCGTCAACATAAACAATGTTCCTCAATCCAATGGGCTTAGTTAAAAATTGGACACTGTGGGGACATGCTTGGTTAGAACAAGGAATTCCCCGGCAATTGCCTAATTCGATGACAAAAAAATCAGAGAGGGGTGGGGGGGCAAACAAGGTAGTTGAAAGTTCGATGCACATTAAAGGCCGGCATAATTGTCTATATCTAGCTTTGACTTTGAGTACGGCTAGTGTAAATTATCAACCTTGCAATTAAATTGATTTAAAGTTTAGACCTATTTTTTTTTATAATCAGATGTTCGGGCGAGTTTGCGCGCACCTCAATTAGTTCCGGAGCCCTAAAGGTAATGACCAGGTATAACCCCTTGTGGCCCCCAAGATTTGCGATATTTGGCCTCCGTGGAAATAAAACTTGTAATCTTATGAAGGAGCACTTATTCAATTATTCAAGTATAGGGGTAATATGATCATTTTAACATACACGGATATTTTAGTTGTTTTTTAATTTTAAAGTATGGCATTGGGTTAAGAGACGGGTCGTATTTGACAATAAATGAATTAATAAGTCTGTTGACACAGACTTGTTGTACACAGATTCTATATAGATTTTTGTATGGGGTCCACTATGGGTCTCACACAAACAATTCGAATCATTCATTAAATATAAAACATTTTTTCAAGTGCATCCGCAAAAAATTAGCTCAATTTGATACATATAGGTACTTGATCTAATCATTTAACATTTCATTATTCTGAAAATCGAATGAAAAGTTTGATGATTGGATCGAGTATCTATAGGTATCGGATTGAGCTGATTTTTCACAAAGGCCCTTGGAATAATGTTTTACATTTAATGAACGGGTTGGATTATTTGTGTGAGACCCGTAGTGGACCCCACACAAAAATCTGTGCAAGATCTGTTACCTATTTATCTGTGTGTATAGCACAGTTCTAAATGAATTGGGTTGGATATGGATAATTGGGCTTATAAGTAATTAAGTTGTAAATGGATCAATAACTCAATAAAGATCTAACCCATTCACGCACATCCAAATTGATCCAGACCCACCCATTTAACACCGAGGGAAATCTCTTTTTTTGTTTTAGTTTTTTTGGAACATCGGAAAAAGATCAAGGGAATCCCTTTGCTAATTAATGAACGGAGAACGTTAGAAACACGTTCACATGCACAAACTTATGTGTGGAGACTATAACTAATGATATTGCTATCCACTGGATTTATGAGATGGCTTAGGTAATTGGGTGTGTGTATTGTTGTGTTTCTACTTTCGTTTCGATTTGTTTGTTCAATTTCGAATTTTTAATTTATTAAAGAAATCAAATCTGATTGATGGATTGAATATTTGGAAATTTACATCCAATAGTTAGACTGAGGCTCCGTTTGTTTTGATGTAAAATGTTTTCCATGTAAAATGTTTTTTCAGAAAATAAATTTTAAACTTTTATTTTCCGGTGTTTGGTTGGCACTTGAAAATATTTTTGAAAATCAACAAAATAGTGTAGAGAGGGAGATGGGGAGTTTAAACGGTGGATAGATATGAGATTATTGGAATTGAACGTGGGTCAGGATTGGCAGTCGAGGAAACTGAGCAGTGAGAATTGCAAGAGAAGGCAGCAGGTTCATTTTGGAAAATAACTTACGGAAAATTTAAGGGTAAGTCATTTTCATCCAATGATGAAAAATGTTTTACATGTAAAATATTTTTCTCATTTTTTACACAACCAAATACCGAAAAACAGGTAAAACATTTTATCGGAAAATATTTTACATCCAAACAAACGGAGCCTGAATCAAACTAATAATTGGCAAGGTCCCACATAGCTGACATAATAGCTTTTCTTTTTTCTCTTGCCTACAAAGTCTTTGGCGGTATATGAAGAAGAGATGCTGCCCATCCGTTTTGGAAGACCCAGGTGCCTGTTCTCTTTGATTTTTAAAAAGCATTTCTTAAAAAATACCCCCTAGATTCTCCCTATTTTCAAATTTTCTCTCTCTATCTCTCTCCACTTATTACCCCTACTATTTTTCAAAACAAATTTCAAATCTCAATCCAAACACAGCACGGTGTTTGGATGGGCCATTTTTATATTTTTCAATTCTAATTTTTGGGTTTTAGGTGTTTGGCAAGAAAAGGGAATATGGATTTTGAGGAAAATGAGTTTTGGGTTTTGGTGTTTCTAAAATAAAACCGACAATGAGGTGGATATGAGCTTTTTGAATTGTCATTTTTCCATTTTGGAATCCTGGCATGCCAAAAAGACCACCTTACCCTCTCCCTTTTGGAATAATCTCCACTTTTCCCTTTTGGAATAATCTCCACTTTGCCCTGTAAAAATCAACGTTTTCTGTCAACTCATATAAAGGTGGACACTTTCAGTTTTTTTTTTTTTTGACACTTTCAATTCATGCACCAGTCCAATTTCGGAAGTACATTTTAAAAAAATTATTAAAAAATTATTTATATACATTATACACCATTATTAATAATCGGGGGCAAAATAATAAAAAATCAATCCATAATTCATTTTCATTCCATATATTCCAAACACTACTCCTAATGTAAAATGCATTATGCACATATCATCCAAACAGTCTATCAAAATCAAAATACATTCTTACCACAATCCAGAAATCCAAAAAGCCAAAAGGCTGAAAATGAAAAGTTAAAAAGTAGGCTTCCAAACACCCCATCTCCCGCAAAATGGCTTTCCAAACTGTTAATAATAGAAACATTGTTTAGCCGATAGGTTGACCCAATTTGGCGCATAAGATAATTTGATCTATTAATTTTAAATTGGACAGTCAATTCAATCAATTTGAAACATGTAAAAAAGAAGACAAACAAATCAAGATGGAGGGAGTATTATTTTTACGATGATTTCTCTAAATCAAAGAATATTTCATATTATTCTGTTTGTTTCTAAAAAAAAAAATTAATGTAAATGATCAAACCTATTGTCTCTCCATGAGAAAAATTATCGAATTTGACAATATTTGTTTCATAAAAGATCCTATGAATAGCTTATGTGGAGGAGGTGGTGCCACTAAAATTCTTATCCTTATCCCGTTCCGCTAAGGAAAATTAAATACTTATTTTTAAAATTAAAGGTGATGTATTACTAGAAAGAATGATATATCTCGTAAAGGGAAAAATAAGTACTTACAAAATAAGAACCTTAACGGAACGAGACCTGATCCATGTCGTGAATTCTGTAAGCCTCTTTGTGTGGATTTTGTTATGAAAATTCCAAACTTAAGACAATAATCGTAGCTAATTATGATTCACCAAAATATGTGGAATTGGCTTTGAATGAAACTATAAACCAATTAGATTTAATTGTTACAATCCGTATGAAAATAACAAGGGTAAGGAAAAACTGAAATAAAGTTGGAGATGTGATCTATATGTATTGTACCTCGGTGGCCTTTGTAAGGAGTTTGGGGTGTAAGTCTTTTCTCGTCGGAACCTATCCGCCTGATTGGATATTCTCTCCATCTAAGGAAGAATATGCCCTTTGATGTTCTCTCTTGATTATCAATGAAAATTTTAAACTTTTGGCAAAAATAAAAATAAAAATCCCTAGAAATAGAATTTTCTTTTTTTTGACCACTTAGGCTAGAGCCTATGTCTTATGGAGTAATTAAGGAAACTCGGCTCCTCATCAGCAGTACATGAAAATGGACGGTGCTTGGCTCGTTTGTCAGCCCTTTTCGAACCCATTTTGATGATTTAAATTGTTCTTATTCTAGAGCTTGACGAGAACCTTAGTCTCACCAAAAATCAGGCTAATCGTTTGATATGATTTTGGAACACATTTGTTTTAGAAATGTAACAAGATTACAACAATGAATCGAAACCTATTTATCTCAAGACAAATGCATTCTTAAATTTTATGAACCGATATACGATCAACTTGATTTTTGACGTGATTAATGATATTGACAAGTAAAAAAAAAACAAACCCAGAATGAACCCCAAAAACGGGTCAGATAGACAGTCCAGTCTATTTTCAGAAATAAATTTTCTGGCTTCATGGACTATGGATACGCGTTTTAGACTACCCTTTCTTCCTTTTTGAGAGATCTCCCCCACATGTAAAGTCTTCTTCTCTACTTTACACATCAAGGCATCTAACGGTCGGAAAGTGTAAAGGAACAGACCTAATAAGAAACCAGAAAAGGAGAAGTTTTTCAGTGCCGGGTGGGCATGGACCACATGATGCCGAGTTTTCAGTACCGGATGGACATAGACCACATGGTGTTGAGCACGATCTCGGCTGTCCAAACGTGTTTTGGACGGTTCAGATCTATTTGAATAATTTTTTAGTGTAAAATTATCAAAACACTCCTTCAAACCCAAACAGATCTGAACCGTCTGAAATACGTTTGGACGGTTGAAATGCATGTTTGGCATCACGTGGCCTATGTCCACCCGGCACCGAAAAATTTCTCCCAGAAATGAGTTTCCAAATGCGTAAAGGTCACTCATTCGTTCAACTCACCCTCCAAATGCACAGCCTTTGGCAGCAAGTCCAATTTGCTTTTTGATCATTCCATCACTCTGACAAAGTAAAATCCCCCAAACCAACGGTGGAGTGCGGCCGGTGGTTACAACATTTCCCATACCCATTTGCAAACGCACGTCTTCAAACGTATCAATCGAGTGGTAAGTCTGATGGTAGCCCAGTGATAGACACCATGTACTCGATCTCATGCATTTGGGGAAAAAATATAGGTGCATCCTTGTTCAAAACTTTTCCTGTTATCATCGGGTGGATGTTGGTATTCCTTGGTGGAATATGGGACTCATTTCAAAAGTGTTATATTGTATGGAGATTAGGTTATACACGGAGCCTCCGTGTAGAAGGGAGTGTCCGCCCACCCAATAAAAAAAAAAACAGCTCAGCGTGGGACAATTTGCAAAAAGGGGGACAATGTTGAAATTTGGTTTTTTGGATCCTATGGAGCAAAAACTTGATTATGAGAGTTCTAGAGACAAAATTTAACTATGATATTTTAGAATAATAAGATCTTCGTACTGGCTCAACCGGATTAAAAATTGGAGTACTTAATTTTTTAACCATATTTTTAATATATGAACGGTTCAAAAATATTAAGCGCTCCAATTTTCAATCTATTGGAATCCTATGGAGCAGAAACTTAATTATGAGAGCCCTATAGACAAAATTTAATTATGACCTTTTAGAATAAAAAGATCTCCGCACTCACTCAAACGGATTCAAAATTGGAGCACTTAATTTTTTAACCATATTTTTAATATATAAACAGTTCAAAATATTAAGCCCCCCAATTTTCAATCTGTTGGAACCAGTGCGAAGATCTTATTATTCTGAAGGATCATAATTAAATTTTGTCTCTAAGACTCTCATAATCAAGTTTTTTCTTCACAAGGTTCCAAATAAAGAACATATACTTAATTATGAGAGTTCTAGAGAAAAAAATAAATTATGACAATTTAGAATAATATGATCAAAATAATTAAGATCTTCGCACCGGTTTAAACGGATTGAAAATTGAAGCGCTTAATTTTTTTGAACTGTTTATATATTAAAAAATATGGTTAAAAAATTAAATGCTCCAATTTTTAATTCGTTTCGACAAGTGCAAAAATCTTATTATTCTGATCATATTATTGTAAAAGGTCATAATTAAATTTTGTCTCTAGGGTTCTCATAATTAAGTATCTGTTCTTTATTTGAAACCCTGAGGATAGGGCTGTAAATGAGCTGAGCAGCTCGCGAGTTCGGCTCGGCTCGGTAAGGGCTCGGTTCGGCTCGAACATGCCAATATTCGGTTCGACTGGGCTCGTTTAGCCAATTTTTCAATATTTAGGCTGAAAAATTGACGAATTCGAGCTCGAATTCGAGCCGAGCCGGCTCGTTTTTTCCAAACCGAATACTAATGACGAGCCGAGCCGAGCTTTGAACATACTTATCAAGCCGAACTCGAGCCGAAATTTTCCGGCTCGATTCGAACTCGAGCCAGACGAATTCTGATCGAGCCGAGCTCGAACATGCCAATATTCGGCTCGGCTCGGTTCGTTTACACCCCTAACTGTGGCTGTGGAGCAGAAACTTGATTTTGAGAGCCCTAGAGACAAAATTTAATTATGACCATTTAGAATAATATGATCAGAATAATAAAATCTTCTCACTGGTTTAAACGGATTGAAAATTAGAACACTTAATATTTTTGAACTGTTTATATATTAAAAAATTAAGTGCTCCAATTTTTAATCCATTTGGATCAATGCGAAGATTAACTTATTGTCTAATCATATTATTCAAAATGATCATAATTAAATTTTGTCTCTATAGCTCTCATAATCAAATTTTTGCTCCATAAAATACTAAAAAATCATTTCTCAACATTGTCTCATTTTTTCCGATTGTCTCACGTTGGGTTGTCTTCTTTTTATTTGGTGGGCGGACACTCCCTCCCACACGGAGGGTCCGTGTATAATTTATTCTCTATTGTATGACATGATCAGAATGACCAATATCAGTGAATTTTCATCAAAAAGAAGAAGAAAAATATAACTAACATAGAAGAATTAATCTTACAAGAAAACTAAACGAACTAATTAACAAGTGTTATATTATATGCCTCGAGAACCTTCTGTGCCCCTAAAGACAATAGGCCTTGCTGTGAGTCTGAAAACTCGTGTTTTTGACAACAGGTGTGAATGCGTGGAGCGCAGGCGTGCCAAGACTTGTAGCGCCTAACTTGTGGTGAAGATTCCCGTGAATCTTGACTCTAACGTATGAGCGATTGTGTATGACCCAAAGGTTAAATATCACAATAAGGTTCGTGGTTTGCCACACGATTGTGGACTTAAAATTTCCTAGTCGTATAGGAAATGAAACGTGAAAACGTGAATTTTATTACTCCGGGATAATAAAGTTTGTACAAGAAAAGTAAAATCCAAACTACTTGATGAAGTAAGTTTGAATGGGGTTGAATACTAAGTATTCGATAATCTATTTTGCTGAAAGTAGGAAAGTGTGCTTCGCTGGGAAGACTTTGGTTGTAAGCGTTGAGCTTTAATTGGTGTTGGACCCATTTTTTGTCTTGTGAACTTGTATTTATAGGCAAAATAGGAAGCTGATTCAGTCCTAAATCCGAATCCAGCTTTGCACCACAAGCCGCCAAGTGTCCCATGATACTTCCTCCTTTTGTGCATGCAGAATCATGGGCAGTTATTTGTGGTTAAAAGATCATGGGTTGATGTGGCAATAACTACCCATTGCTCCCTCTTTGCTTGTTAGCTTGACACATGGCCAATTGACTTGGTCACAAGTTGATTCAGGTTTGAATCCGAATTCAGCTTTGCACCACAAGCTGTCAAGTGTCCAATGACTGTTCCACTTTTCATGCATGTAAGGTAATGGGCGGTTTCTCTGGCAGTTAAGCGGTCATGGGTGATGTGGCAATAACTACCCATGATCTCTCTCCTTTTGTAAGTTTAACACATGGCCAATTGACCAAGTCAATTGGTCTTTTGAATTTTGGAGGAAAATAACTGCCAGTAAGCAACCGAATCCCTTAATTCGTGGGCTGTACCTCGTGGACCAGATCTGCTCCTTTCTTCATGGGCCTACCTGTGGGCCAGTTTCCCAACAAATCATGGGCCGTACTCCTCATATGCGCTGCGTGTTTCTTGGGCCCAAATGGAAAATACACATGGCCCAAGATTTACCCAATCAATTATATAGCCTCCGCCCAATTTAATCAAAGATTAATTAAATGGTCGTTCACGGCTAGTCCGATCCGCGGTGCCAAAAATGGGCACCAAAATGGATGTTATTTTATCAGTTGATATTTTATTTTGAAGTGTAATCCCAAAATCATGCGTATCTGCCATTCATCTCTCTTCTAAAGAACAATATAGATCAGTTACAATTAATTACTAATGTTCAATCAACTTCTAGTTTTTGCAAAAACAATTGGACTCATCGAGCTCTCCAGCATGAAAGGTTCGAATTAAATTTTTGGTCTGGAGATGAAATTGGACTCACAGCAGCCCAACTCCTATAAAAAGTAGTTTTTCATGAAGTATGTCAAGAATAAAATTGATCTTGAACGAAAGAAATTTTATTAATTAAATTTCCCTTATTTCTTGCTCTCTTTCTATTATCTTCTAGGATGATGCTACGGTGTCCCCAGTCATTTTGGGGACACCGTAATTTTTGGCATAACAAAACCATTATGAGCATAACTAAAACCCATTACAAGCATAACCGAACCCAAACAAGGTATAACCAAGGAATATCCAAAAAACCAACCAAGGCATAATCAAACCCAACCAAAGCATAACAAACAATGTTATGCCTTACTATGGTTCTGTTATGCTCATAATGGTTTTGGTTATGCTCATAATAGGTTTTGGTTATATTCATAATGGTTTTGTTATGCTAAAAGTTACGGTGTCTCCAAAATGACCGGGGACACCGAAGTCATTCCCTATCTTCTATGTTATGATCAGTTGTTTACGAAACCATTGTTAGATAGTAGTAGTACGGAGTATGATTTATGAACCAAAAATCGAAGACATGTCTAATTAAAAAACTACTATATGTCAACCATGGCTTGTGATCTAAGAATTGAAGCCTTTGTCCCTTATGTACTTAGCTGTATCATTTTTTATTAACAGTATGTTGGTTCTTAGTCTGACATTTGGCTGGAGATTAAGATAAAAAACAACTTCCAAACAAGCCATATGAAACACGAAACTTCAATAAACTAGTCAAATTTTGTGCCGACTGAGGTATAACGGGAAACGGGCTCTAGCTCATTTGGCATCTTCTGGTCCTTCTCATGTGGGAGGTCATGGTTCGAGTTCCGTTGCGAGCGTTACGAATTCAAGGTTATGGATAGCATTTGAAACCTCTTGTGGACTAATCGACTAACACTCCGCTAAGTGCCAACATTGACTTTTCATAAAAAATTAATAAGGCCATTTGTTGGATTGTTGTAAGGGGTAAAAAAAAGGTTCGAGGGGCCCTTGAATTTCAGAATTTTTTGAAGGTCTAAAGCGACTGCAACACAAGTTCTAGCTCAGGACCGGTTCTACGGCGCTAACCCTCATTGATGTATACAATATTGGCAACAACCAAAAAAAAAAGGCATAATGTGTTCACACAATGATAAGCGACTTAAAGTCCTCTACTTTGTACCATTTGTGTATATATGATATCGTTTTTATTCAATATTGTACGTAAGGTTGTTTTTTGTTAGTTTCAGGTAAAACATAGAA
>BPLS01000417.1:68116-70616 GCA_019656275.1 Rhododendron kiyosumense | reverse complement strand
GGTGCGTCTCGATCGTTCTTTCTTTCATCGTGTTTTGTTTGTTTTACGATATGAATTTCGTGGCTTGTATATTCATTGGGGGGATTTATTTCATCTGTGAAGTATGGCTCCATTTGGAGCATATGAAAGTTGTTCTTCATCGACAATAACGTGACGATTGTATGAACTGGGACAGAGAAGGAAAGTGAGAGAGACAAAAGAACGAAAATGGAAAGAAGCAATTAGAAGAACTGGTTCTCTCTCTGTCTAATCTGGTGCAAATGGAAGGAAGCTGGGTAAGGGTAATGATGTAACTTCACTCAATTTGTTAATAGAGTTAAGGAGATTCCAATTATGAATAGTTCACGGAGGTTACGTGTTGAAATTTAAAGTTAAATGGGGCAAAGTGCCATCAGGTGATAGTTCAAGGGGGTTTTAACATAATTTCCCCTTAAATAAATTCCCAACCGAAAAAAATCTTTTCCCACGCTCCAAGACAAGCGCGTCATCATTCCCCTGTTATCATCCCTTTATTTGTGGTTCACCAAACAGAACCCCAATAGTACCAAAGCAATAAAGTAACAGAAATGATACAGGTACAGACATAAATATGTACCGACGTGTACAAACACCTTTGGCATATTTTGGGTCACAAAATAATAATCGAAATCGCTCATTTTGTTTAAAATACTTTATTCATAGTTATTACAAAAATAATCTCAATCCAGTATCGTTAAAAATATTTATAAAACATCCAAATTTGCTTTAGAATTTAGGCCTGAATTCTGTGATAAAGTTGGATGTTTTGTAAATGTCCTTACCGATACTAAATTTAGTTTATTTTCTATAAAGACCATAAACAAAATATTTTAAACAAAGTATTATAAACAAAATGGGCCACTCTGATCATTTTTTTAGACACAAAAGAGGCCCAAAAAGGCTTTGTACGCGGGACTTCGGGTTGGTGATTGTAGTGGTGTGTGCAGTATTGTGCTATGCACCTCTGAGTTATTGGATTGTGCATCCGACGGTTTAGATCTCATTCTAATAATGAACAACTCTCAAATGTTGATTACCGAGATAATATCCAAGTCGTCAGATGCACGATCCGATGGCTCAAACGTGCCCAACACGATACTACACGCTCTACTGCATAGCACCACGGCACCACCCCCAATCCTTGTACACGCTGGTACAGATATTATAGCAGTAGCACTACTGATAAAGTAAAGTAAATATACAGAGATAAAAATCAGAAAGAGAGGAAGCATAGAGAGAGAAACAGCAAGAAGAAGAACAATACTCCAGTTGAAACTTGGAAGAGGAGAGAGAGAGAGAAGAAAAAACCCATCCCTAAAATAGCAAAAACCCATGGCAGACCCCACAGAAGAACAACCTAAATCTCCCACAACAACAACGACGATAACCTCCTCCAACGTCTTAATCATAAGACTGATGAGCAAGAGGAGGACGTGGGTATCCCTATTCGTCGTTGTCTACACCATCCTCCTGTCCTCCACTTGGAACATCATCAAATCGATCCTCTCCTGGTACGAGTCGAGCGCCGCGCCGTCGTCGTCCTCCTCCGGGTGGCCGGCGCTGTACGCGGCGGTGGCCCTGGGGGCGGTGTTCGGGCTGCTCGCAATGGCCGCCGCGCTGGCCGTGGCGGTCCCGGCCACCCTGGTGACGTGGATAACCGTGCTGGTCCTGCTGGCCTTCTGCGGGAAGCCGCGGCGGGCGCTGGTGGTGGAGGGGAAGGAGCTGACGGCGGAGATCACTGGGTTCGTGCTCAAGATCTTGATCAAGGAAGGGAATTTCGTGGCAGCTGTTTGCGCGGTGGTGGGGTACTTCGTGCTTATTAGGAAGAGGAGAGAAGAAGTTGGGGATGCTTCTTGATTTTGGGAATTTGAGTTGATGGGTTTTGCTCTGTTTGGTGAAAATTTTGGGGGAGATTCAAGGGAATGAGAGAAATTTGGGAAAGTTGCTCTCTCTCTCTCCTCTCAATTTCTCTCTCCAGAGGATAAGCTGATAATGTGCTGGTCTCTCTTTTTTTTTTTTTTGGAGGCTTTAATTTAGGATTTGGATTTGAGGGGCAATGTAACACTGAAATCATACCTTTACCTTTCTCTAAATTGCCGATGTATTACTTTTCTTTTCTTTTTTGTTTGTAAAAAATCTTTATTAGGTTTTCTAGTCAAGATATATGTAAAGGGATTATTGTTTTTCTTCAGATGTGGCTATGGTTTTGTGACAATTAAGTATTGGGTTGATGAATTTTTTATTTTTCTTTGATCAGCAAAACATTTTACTGGGTTGATGAAATTCACTCTTGTTCATAATCATCATCATTATAATAAAGTCTATCAAAAAAAAAAAAACATTATAATAAGTGGGTATAAGATGTTGTTCGAGATCACAAACGAGCTTTACTTGAGCTAAATTCAAGCTTAGACATTATTCGGCTACGACTTACCAGGAATTACTTGGTTCATGGTGGGATTTTTCCTGTGAACTTACCAGG
>BPLS01000417.1:33125-48618 GCA_019656275.1 Rhododendron kiyosumense | reverse complement strand
TAGCTCAATATAGGAGGCTATGTGACACGTATTTCTATGACATGAGTTGGAACCACATCGTTTGGTTTTCTAGGCAGATACAGCATTGACATTTTTACAACATGCCTGCTTAGTTTTAGGGGATTGCAGTATCTTCAATCTTTAGATTTTGTGTTTTGAAATTGCCGTGCCCGAAGGTTTTACAATTTTTTATGTGCTTCTATGAGATGAGTTGGAACCACTTCTTTTGGTTTTCTAGACTTCGTAGCAAATGGCTGCTTTGTGAAACAGAGCAATTTCTTTTTTTAAGTTGCTAAATTAAATGATGTTGCATGAACCGAACTAATATGGCAGTTCTCCACAACTAATAATATTGAGGCCCAATGCAAACTACTCTTCTAATGCTCTAGCAAAGTGTAAAATTTATTGATTAGTCTTGACCATTACAAACAAATTGCCGAGCATTTCCTGGTTTGCCGAACTAATATGTGTACCGTTTTATATTTTCATTGGTGTACCGATAGTTTTTATTTTTTGTGTACCATCTGCCGAACTAGAACTAGCAAGTGACTTTGAATCTTAATACATACCCAGATTTATCCCTTCATTAGGCATAAATCACACTACAGCAGAACTTCAGGGTAAACAGGCCAAATTGGCGAGCTTGAGCTTGAGCTTGAGCTTTGGATCAGTAGCTTTGAAAAAATTGTAATACTCTGCACATTTTGAAAAAATTAGCACAGTAGCTTTTGCATAAGCTCATTGAGTACGCCAATGATAACACACAGTTGTTCAAAAAGATCCAAAGCTCAATCGGACCAGTAGCTTTCGTTGTCTTCAAAATGTGTTGCGCCGTGCCTTCAGGCACGGGTATTCACTAGTAGCTCAATATAGGAGGCTATGTGACACGTATTTCTATGACATGAGTTGGAACCACATCGTTTGGTTTTCTAGGCAGATACAGCATTGACATTTTTACGACATGCCTGCTTAGTTTTAGGGGATTGCAGTATCTTCAATCTTTAGATTTTGTGTTTTGAAATTGCCGTGCCCGAAGGTTTTACAATTTTTTATGTGCTTCTATGAGATGAGTTGGAACCACTTCTTTTGGTTTTCTAGACTTCGTAGCAAATGGCTGCTTTGTGAAACAGAGCAATTTCTTTTTTTAAGTTGCTAAATTAAATGATGTTGCATGAACCGAACTAATATGGCAGTTCTCCACAACTAATAATATTGAGGCCCAATGCAAACTACTCTTCTAATGCTCTAGCAAAGTGTAAAATTTATTGATTAGTCTTGACCATTACAAACAAATTGCCGAGCATTTCCTGGTTTGCCGAACTAATATGTGTACCGTTTTATATTTTCATTGGTGTACCGATAGTTTTTATTTTTTGTGTACCATCTGCCGAACTAGAACTAGCAAGTGACTTTGAATCTTAATACATACCCAGATTTATCCCTTCATTAGGCATAAATCACACTACAGCAGAACTTCAGGGTAAACAGGCCAAATTGGCGAGCTTGAGCTTGAGCTTTGGATCAGTAGCTTTGAAAAAATTGTAATACTCTGCACATTTTGAAAAAATTAGCACGGTAGCTTTTGCATAAGCTCATTGAGTACGCCAATGATAACACACAGTTGTTCAAAAAGATCCAAAGCTCAATCGGACCAGTAGCTTTCGTTGTCTTCAAAATGTGTTGCGCCGTGCCTTCAGGCACGGGTATTCACTAGTAATATTAGAAAATAGAGATTGTGTTATCTTGTTTTTGTAGGTTTTATTATTTATATTTTCTAGTTGGTATAAGTTTCTTTATTATTCATGTTTCTTATTGGCTAGTTGGTATAGGTTTCTTTATTATTAATGTTTCCTAATTGGTTAGTTTCTTAGTCACCAAGTCTTGTAGCCTATATAAAGACATGTTTTTTTTATCAACAAAGAAATGTTTCCATATTATTAATAAAAAAAATTATATAAAGGCATGTTAAGATTATGGTTTATATACAATTAATAATACACACCAATGAAAACAAAGTTCTCCTCAATTCTCTTTTCCCTAACACTTTCTAAGCATGAGATTGTATTGTACCTTTTCGGCATATAATCATTGCTTTTTCACAGGCCTAATTTCTCAAATTTTTTTTCCCAAAAATCCTCCAGCACTTGAGCACTTAAATGTTGGCAACAAACTCTCCTTATATTCAATGGGTACGAAGTATAGTGGTTGTGGACCTTGTGGTAGTGAGCTTGAAAGTACTTTGTATGTAATATGTCCATTCAAAGTGAAGCCTGATAAGTGCTCGGCTCGTCCAATGCGTATCAAAAGACAATAATGCTTCTTTTCATGCAATTTGAGAGTCTCTAACTTCGCCCATGTTCAAATCTCCTCTTCATGCGTCAACCAAATGAAAATGTTGGGGCTGGCTTTCCTTGAATCTTCCTCTACCCGCGCTTCGACTCGTCAAGACTTTACCATGGACTCTCCCATAATTTTGATCTTCATTCAAAGCTAATGTTCAATTCCATTGCCATGAACTTTCCTTTTTCATCTTTTCTTGACATAGAATTGGTCGTCAATTTCTTTTTGGGGGTCGTGATTCAAATGCAGTTCAATAGTTATAGTGGAGGGTAGTGTAGTCCTGCTACACACACAGCAATTTGTGCACAGATTTCGTTGTGGGGTCCACCACAGGTTCCGCACAAATCATCCGAGCCGTTCATTAAATGTAAAATATTTTTTCAAAAGCTCCCGTAAAAAATAAGCTCAATCCAATATCTATAGGTGCTTCATCCAACCATCTAACTTTTCATTCAGATTTTCGGATAATGAAAAGTTATATGATTGGATCGGGCACCTATAGGTATCGGATTGAGATAATTTTTTATGAGCATCCTCAAAAAATTGTTTTTCATTTAATGAACGGCTCAGATAATTGTGTGGAACCTATAGTGGGCCCCACATTGAAATCTGTGTACAATCTGTGCACAGATTGTATGTGTGTGTACACTTTCTGTAGTGGAGACATCAATTGTGTTCTTGATAGGCTTATACAAAGAGTGGGCCGCCAAATGGCCCAATAACACGACATTAATGCGAAGACTTGATATGGCCGGATAGCAACTGGGTCCAATTCCATAAAACGGCCCGAGCTTGCCATAAGGGAAGACAAATTTTTTTTTTGAAAAGTACTCTCTATTTATTTATTTTTTTAAACGAGGAGAACACAACTTATATTGATAAAATCATATACAAATTAATCGATCCTCTCGTGGATGTGTCACATCCTACACTCCCCCAGGGAAAGCGGGATGAGACTAATTTCCCTAGGGCCGGTTGCAGGGACTAACACGCACAAAAAACAGTGAGAAGCAACTAGGAGGTGGGGACCGCTGGATGCACCCATGATTGGTTAGCCTACCTCTCAAGAATCAAACTCACACCTCTAGGGTGGAGGCAAAACCCTTGGCCAGCTGAGACAACCCTAGCACCCTCTCTCATGCCCCATTTTCACTAAAATTTTTGCAGTACAACTTATTGGCTTTTGTGAAGTTGGTCATACAAAACGAATTTTTTTTTTGTTAAATTTCTTTTTGTTTTTACTGAACTAAAACATCCAACACGTTTTCTTCCACAATTTATAATTTAGTAGAAACAACTTGACATTTATGGACTATAAAAAGTGATCCATAACTTAAAGTTTAGCAAAAATACCCCTTCAATTGTGCTTGTGCAATACAACAAAAATAGAAAACAATTGAACAAAATACACTTCTTTTTTTTTTTTTGGGTCTTGCGAATCACAGTCTAGTAAGTGGTGGATAATGTGCATACAGTGCCAGCCAAACAAGTTAGAATTTTAACACACGTCTCACGGAGAAGGGTTTTTATTTTTTTCTTTTTGAAACAGGTAGTTCTGCCCTGAGTTTCTTCTTCCCCATTTTGTTCTTTGTTTTCTAGTGTCGGTGGTGGCTCTTCCTCCTGTGACCTGTCCATTTCTATTTTGTGTGGATTTGACATTTTTAAAGGATATTTGTATAAGAGCGTCCGCAATGTAATAATTAAAATTAAAAAGTTGTTAAAATTAGCAATATGTACTCAAAAAAGTGCTCACATTGTAATAACCAAATTTAGCAATCTCTTAACAAGTCAATAAATTTTGGTTTTTGAATAATCAAAACTAACAATTTTTTGCTAATAATCAAATCTAATAGTCCCAACATTTTTCAATCAAGAACACCCATCATTACAAAAAACTCTCTCTCTCTCTCTCTCTCAACAAAGTTTTCAAAAAATAATTTTTAAAAACTATTTTTTTTAGAAACTTTTAAAAAAATAGTTTTAAAAAAGACTGTTATTTTGAAAAACTGTTTTCAAAAACTGTTTTTACACACAAACAGAAATCTTTTTGAAAAAACTAATATTTTTCACTAAACTCTTTTTTTAAATTATTTTTTTTCAAAAAAACTATTCAAATTATTGTCACATTTTTTAGTTTTAGAATTTTTTGTAGTTTAAAAAGGTGACGTGGTAAGTTTTGGTTATCCAATTTTGATTATTACATTGTAGACTTCTACATTACTAACCTTAGCAATGTCTTAAATGGATAACCAAAAGGTCATGTGACAACTTTTAATTATCCAATTTTGATTATTACATTGTTGATGCTCTAAGGCCATCTTCCTCGTATATGCAATCAAAATTTGGTACAATATATATATTAGTGGAGTTCCACCAAGCAAAGAGGACTTTTTGAAAGTTGCTCTTACTAAAAAAAAAAAATTGTGATCGTTAGTTTTGCTCCAAACTTTTATAGATTATTGATTTGTCTCGACGAGAGTAATCGGAAAAGTAAAAAAAATTACTTTTACCAAAATATTTTGAGAAATATATCCACTTTTAGGCTTAAAAAAGTGCAACTTTAAATTTTCTTTTTACTTTTCTGATACGAGACGAATCAATAATCTAAAAAATTTGGCGCAAAATTAACCAACACAAAAAATCATTTTTTTGCATTGAAACACCACCTAAGTATTTCAGTATTGAATTGATTGTAAGTTGTCTTTAAATTCTGTTTGTTTTACACTGTTGGAAGTAGAACGCAGACCTTTTTTTTTTATAAATCGTGAATGTAAGTAAGAATCGTCGTAGCGATCACAATGAGAAAAGAAAATGATAGAATGACAAAGAAATAAAAATCAATTTCCTTTGTTTTATTATTTTATGTTTTGTCTTGTGTATATCTTTATGTCTTTAAGTTGTCTGAAAAAATCACAATTCCGACCAAAGTGTTACTCCTAAGGTCCCACTAGCTTTAGCTACTTTTGAACAAGTTATTCACGATTTGATTTCGTTTCGGCACAATCTCAAATCCAAGTTATTGGACTAAATCTGTCGCACTAAAAATTTCATGCAAAACAACTCACTGAGATGATGCAACAAGTTTGAGAATTGCCAAATTTGACACGGAAAATGACATTATCAGAATTTGACAGTAAATTTGGTAGTACAAGAACGGAGATAATTTTGTCATTCTTGATGCCAAATTTTAATTTTGGCATTATTACTTTTAACACGAGTGAACTTGCTCTTACCCACAAGAAAAAATGACCTTTCGATCTGACATATATTATGGAGGGATTGACTAGAAAATCTTGTTGTCCCCTTAAAATATAGTATTGCAGGAACAAAAATCCTTTGAAAGAAACCCGAGGGTTGGCGAAGTGGTCTTGACTTGAGACTACTTAGGTGTTAGCTCCATTTTAAAGTCTCAGATTCGATTATCCTTGCCAGCAACTTTTGGAGCCATCTCATCCCTACGCGTAAGCGTGTGAAACGGTTGTAAGAGAGGCAGTAGAGATTAGTCCGAGATGCACGCAAGCTGGCTCGAGACACCCTGCATCACTTGGAAAAAAAATCCTTTGGAAGAAATAGGAAGAAAGTATATGAAATCATGTATTGCGCCGCTGATTGATAAAGCAATGCTGGAATAAAATGACAATTAAACTTCATCAAAAAACACTAAACTTCATCAAGAGACAAGGATCCTCACAAGCAATCTATTTTTAAATCCTATAATAACTGATCTAATTCAATCTCCGAATCATGAAGTTATACACGACACCACATATAAGTTTTACTTGCAGCCTAGACCCAAACGTCGGACTCAAACCTAGGCCCCGACTTGAGTTGAGCTCGCGAAGTTTTCATCGGGCTGGATGTCGGACTCAAGCTCACTAAGAACTCTACAAATAACCTGAACATTCTAAAATTCGACTCCACTAATTTGCAGCCATATATTAAATGAAGTGGAGGGTCTATACTGAATGAAAATGTAGATGGCAAAAAAGAAAAAGAAAAAATATAAAAATCTAGCCTATTATAATAGCTATGCACGTGTAACAGTTTGGTAGGCAACCGATTCTTAAGTCAGATTTGCCTTCAATTCTTTAATGACGGCCGGTTGGATTTCATTTCCTTAATTAATCACCAAAATATGAAGTCAATGGGTCTTCTCCATCAATAATTGTCTTTTCTAATCTGATGGACCTAGTTTGCGTACATATCGACTAATTTCGGGACTTTGAAGTTATTGAGACTGAGTAAATCCTCCATTGGTCCTAAAGTTTGAATTTTTTTTGCCTCCGTAAAATTCGAATATGCGACTTCACAGAAGACAAACACTTGTTTTTCTCACCTCACCAAACCCCTTTTGGGTTGCCATGAGTCTTAGAAGAGATAAAAGAAACATTAATTATTCTAAGGTACTGTAAATCAAGTACTACAATTGATTCTTTAGCAGCTTTCAAGATTTCAGCATTGATTAGTCTCTAGCACCTAGATCAAGAATTGATCACAGAGACTTCCAACAAGGAGCAACAAAAGAAGCCCTGAACAGATTGTCACACAATTAAAAGTATAATAATGTCTTGTCAAAATAGATTGGGAAAGGTAAATTAATAGTCTTTCAGAAATTAATTAAGGTGCAAACGAATTGGTTCAAACCTAAAAAGTACAAAGTAATCTATTGCACTTTTGTTTTGGCTCTTTAGAATGTTTATCTTCTCACTATGTAAATGATTTCACGTCTCTCTTTCTCATAATCATAGTCGTCACAAATGCTATATCTTTTTTCTCACTTCCCTCCCCCGGTTTCACAACCATGTATAGCGGCCGGAAGAGAAAGCTAGGACATAGTACTAGCTCTAAACATCTTCTTTTATATTTTAATATTTGTTTTGTTTTTCTTTGGTCTTTTCAGGTCAATGATTTATCGTATGATCTGTAAGAGGTATCTATGTTTCTTGTTTTTTTTCAAGAGTAGTTAGTTTCGTCTCCGGGCGAATATTTCATCTACAGATCAGGCTCTTTCAGATGATCTTGCTTCACAATGTTATTTGTGCAAATATTATTATAACCTTACATGATATCTTTGGCGGGACAACTCGGGATAACTAGTCAAATTTGTAGTTTTGGGAGTTTATTAGTGTATTCATACTTTTTTGGAGTCTATTTGATCATTTGGATCCTTGTTGCCATTTATCATGACAAGCTCTTTATCTCTTTTGAGACTCTCGTTAGAAACATAGGAAGGAAGCATGGTAATGTATGCAAAAATTGATTTGGGTCTCTAGGCATGCCCTCTTTGATGCCATTTGGCTTTAATTTGGGGACCTGGTCAATCACTTTGTGCATATTGCTAAATGTTAGGTCTGTTTTCAATCTTCCCTCACCCATACCCCGAATGACCGGAAAATACATGGGTTCTGTTGTTGTCGTCGTTGTATTAGAAACATATGAATCTTGGCAGAATGTGTGTAGGCAAGATGCTTGGGCTGGGTAGGGTGAAAGACATCGACGACGGATTTTTTTCGTTTTGCATTAGTTTAATGATTAGTTTAGCTTTAGCTCATATTTCACATGAACTTTTATCATAAATTGTAGGTGTTTTCTTCTCCTCTATCAAAAACAAATTTCTTGTCAATTCCAGTCTTCCCTACTCTAGTCTTCCCTACCTTAGTATATATTCCTTAGCATAATATAGCCAAAACCAAACAAATTAGGAAAGTATAAGTAGTTTATCAACCTAATATCAAAACACACAAGGGCCTACATTGCTTTCCATCCACAAAGTGGTCACATGGCCACTGCTTGAAACAGAGACCCAACAAGAAATACAGGAATAAAAATTCTCTACTTGGAAGGGAAGGCTTATGTGGGCCAGTCCAATGGCAGACTTTAGCAGCAAATTTAGCATCAAATTGCGCAACTTTATGCAGAAGATTATTGGAGAAAAACAGAGCACCAAGTGTAAATAAATAGAGAACAGAGACTTTTGGAGTGAAATAAGGGTCTTAAATTATTTATTTTCTGTTTTTTGTAAGGAGGAGATTAAATAGCATTTGTTTAGTAAATAAAATGCATAGCTAATGCACGTTATGCAAGAGTGCCACAAATGTTCTGATCTTCTTGATAGAAATGCATTTCCATGCCCATTTTCATTTTCTCATTTCCTCTTCTATGCGAATTGTATCACTCCGTGCTATTAAGACTTGGTTATTTGACTCTCGGGGTGTTTCTTATCCCCAAACATACCTTATAGTTTTCCATAATAGTTCCCTTTCAACTTAAAAACTAAAAAAATTGAAAAAAAGGAAATCCATGAGTTTAATATAATTGGCAAAGGAAAAAGGCAAAAATGGTTTACTCTTCCCTTTTGATTTAGCCTTATTAATTAATCAAATTGGATTAGAATAATGGTAGTATCTCATGAAAGATATTACAGCAATAAAAGAAAAAAAATGATACTCCATATTAAACTCACCATTCACTAGTGGAAGTCGTGGGACTTTAACTTCGCTCCGAAATAGGTGCGGGATACCTTACAGATAGTGGGTAGCGTGAAGGGACGATACTTCCGGTTTATATGCACTTTTATCTTGGTAAAAAAAAAAAAGAAGGAAAAATTGGTAGAGAGAAGTAAAGTAGAGATTGTTGTCCAGATGTCACATGGTAGAAGACAAGGATGGTAATCCATGTTTATGATCTTCCCAAAAAGTTAAAAAGAAAAATTGTCAGTAAAATGGGCATACGGGGTGGTTGGGATTACAAATACAGTGTATATATATAGTACTCCCTTCGTCCCAAATTGATTGTCCGGTCCGTAAAACGGAGTGTTAAAAATAATACAATTTTTGCAAGAAAAAATCAAAAAAATTTCAACAACTTATTAGATATCAATGAGAATTTTTAATTTGTGAAAAAAGTTTGAATTTTTTCTTGAAAAAATTGTATTATTTTTAATACTCCGTTTTGCGGACGGGACAATCAATTTGGGACGGGGAGTATAAAAATAGAACCCTATAAAATATAACGCAAATAACCGAAATTGGCGAAAGATAGTACTTATGAGGGAGAAATCACATAGGGCCCGACACGGTTGGAACATGAAAGTCATGGAATTGTAGAAAAACAAGAACACGGAACCTTTAGCAGATAACTGCATTCCACCCCACGGTCTATCTTCCTTCACCCCTAACCTTTCTTGATTCTGTGACAGTCTACAAGTTTAGTGGGGGCAATTCTAGGTGTGCTCTCCCTTACATTCGACCTAACCCGTCTCACTCCACTTCCATCGCCACTCTCCTTTGCTTCCTTTATTAGATCCCCACGCTTTACCCCTCTCTCTCAACAAAAAAATACAGGCAATTGATTCAGTTGTATTCTCAAGTTTCTGACTTTACTGTGTCCCATTGTTGATTTTGGGGTCTGGTTTGGGTACCCTTTCAAGAAAAGGGAACTGGGTTCTCTCTCTCTCGACAAAAAAAATACAGGCAATTGATTCAGTTGCATTCTCAAGTTTCTGACTTTACTGTGTCCCCTTGATGATTTTGGGGTCTGGTTTGGGTACCCTTTCAAGAAAAGGGATCTGGGTTTTTTTTTTTTCTTGGACATCTTGTTCACAACCGGGCCTGGTGAGATCTCAATTTTCGTTTACCTAATCTTGGTACCTCTGAATCTTTCATTTGTTGATTTAGAGCCCGAAGGGTGTTCAAGAATCTGTTTTTAATCTCGAGCAGTGTAATTTGTGCTTTATCTATGGTTAAATCTCCAAGAATGGCAGCAGGAAATGGGGTCTTTTACCCCATTGTTGGATTTGCAACATGCCTGGCATTTATCTACATGTCGTTTGGGGATTGGTGGGTCAATTACAGTAAAGAACCAGAGTTAAGCTTTGTTCAGAGGAATGGGACTCACTTCACTTTGGATGGTGGAATGTTCTACATTAATGGGTGGAACTCATACTGGTTAATGGACCAAGCTGCGGATGAATATAGCAGACCTAGGGTCAGGGAGATGCTTCAGGCCGGGGCGAAAATGGGTCTCACTGTATGCAGAACTTGGGCCTTCAATGATGGTGGCTACAATGCCCTTCAGATTTCGCCCGGCCAATACGATGAGCGTGTTTTCAAGGTAAAGAAAGATCTTGCAATTTCTTGCTTTAATTTTTGCTCCTCTTGTGTGTGTTTTTCAATGTCCTACTGTAGTTTTAAGGTTGTGTTTTGGTTTGTTGATCTGGAATGAAAAGATTTGGTGGTAGTTACTTAAGGAGGATACCGAAATGAGGATATGATTTAGTAGATATGGATTTCAATACTCAATTTGGGAGCTTTACTGTAATGGGTTTGAAATAACTATGTGATAAGAGGTTTTCAAACCTTCCAGATTACGGAGTCTAAGCCTCTAACCGTAGGACACTTGCATCCCCTTCGGATTGTGATTTGGCAAAAGGATAAAAGAAATGATTAGAGTTCCCGTGAAATCACTTATTTGGATTGAGTAATTTGGTAAGAAATGGAGACAAAAGTACATAAATGATACTCCTATTTCTTTTGTTGGCTCCTTTCCCTTTCTCAGCGGAAAGGGCTCTCCTTTTTCATCGCACTCTTCCTCACAATCCAAAGGGGCTGTTATAGTTCAAAATTTAATCTTTCTATAGTAGCCAGCCCTTCTATGCTTGGAAATTTACCATTGGAAGCCTGATTGCAAATCAACCTTTCCGAAATGGAGCCTGAGTTTCTGGTTCAAGTAAGAGGTCATGATAACTGGAATCAAGCTAAATAGACAACAGTAAGTATGGAGTAAGAAATATCCTTGCGGACAAGACGTACTGTGTGAAAACTCGAACACGGATTTGGTTTAGTTGGACATTGTTTCTTTGTTGTGTCGTTGTTCTCCGTTCATCGATGAATTCTGAAGCTCAGAAGCTGTGAAATTTACAGAACCCTGTTGGCATGGAAGAACAGAAAGGAAATTAAACAATTGTCAAATATCTGTGCATTTAAGTACTTCTGAAACCACTTGCATGTGTGCAAATATATTGAACCATCAAAAACAAGTTCAACACCGAAATGCTGTGAGTACTTGTATTATTCTATATGATCACATAATTGCATAGGATCCTTTATTGTGACCTGCCCCATTTGGCATTTTTCATTTTCATGACCAAGAAGCATGACAGGCTTTGGATCATGTCATTGCGGAGGCTAGACAACATGGAATTCGGCTACTACTTTGCTTAGTTAATAACTTGAAAGCATTTGGTGGGAAGACGCAATATGTCAAGTGGGCTTGGGAAGAAGGCATAGGTTTGAGCTCTTCGAATGATTCTTTCTTCTATGATCCATCAGTTCGGATTTATTTCAAGAATCATGTCAAGGTAATGTGTATTTCTTTATCTTCATCAATTCTTTTTCCTTTTTTGTATTCTTCTTTTCTTTGGTATGCTTGTGTTTCCTTCTACAATAATTAGCTTTTGGATGTTGCTTGGAAGCCAATACGGATTAGGACTTCCCAATGTATAGACTTTTTTCATAGCCTGAAGAACTTTTTACAGCGCGTCAATGAGATTTGGAATCTCTGCGAAATTTTAAGAATCCAATGATTTAGTTTTCATTCGTCAGGAGGTCAACACTAACTGAGTATTATATGACTTTTCTCATCTAGACACTTTACTGATGCTCCAAATTCTATAGCAACTAAAGATGTGCATCCATGGCCCGTGTTTGCAAGAAAGATGCTTAGTGTCAAGCCGATGGAGGTATATAAATCATTAATGTTAAATTTTGTAGATATTGTCATCACTTTAAAACCGAAGGTGCCTTAAATTTATCAGCGTTTAGGAGAAGGAAGTAGACTAATTTAAATGCGTTCAAAGCAAGTTGGTCCAGATGCTACATTGGGATATGAAGTTTTGCTTCTATTTGGATAAGTCCCTGAGACATTCTTATAAACAATTGACTGGAAAAACAGTGGAGATGGGCTGTTAATAAGGCAAGGAAAAAAATCTTTAACCATTGTGCAAGAACTCAACAATTTACGATTTGAAAGAGCATTTTAATGCAATGGCATCATTTGGCAAAAGAAAAATTGATAGAAATTTCTTCGGAAAGACATGAGGAAGCATAAACAAAGCAAAAAGATAAAGAAAGGGTCAGTAGTGTATTGACATTGTTTATTATACCTTTATAGTGCTTGGAGGAGCAATTGTCAAGTATCTGTATATCTAGGATATAACTGTAATTATCCCCTCCCCACACCAAGACATACAAACACCCACACTCACTCACACACAAAAAAATTACTTATAAAGAAAGAAGAATGGAGATGAAGAGAATCTTAATTAACCAAGCAATGACATGATCGAAAAGATGACAAGGCCTAATGCCCTATAGGTTCAGCAGAAATAAATATGGCACTTATTTATTAGCCTGGCTAGCCATGTATAGTCATTCTGGACAAATCATGATGGTATCGATTGACGATTGTAACATGAAGTTCTGACGTTTCTCTAAGTATATTGACCAATGCAAAAAATTTCTCTCGTACAGACTTTGCTGACGCGGAAGAACACCGTCACGGGAATTCAATATAAAGATGATCCAACCATCTTTGGATGGGAGTTAATCAATGAGCCCCGCTGCCAGACTGATCCTTCAGGTGACACTCTCCAAGTAAGTCCTAGAATCCTTGCATTGCTATATTCCCAGTGAGTATAAATCAGAAAGACTAGAAGACAATCTTATATTCGAATGTTTTGTACTTATGGACAATGCAGCCAATGAGATTTCAAACTTCTTTTTCAATAAGTTCCTAGTAGTAGTCTAGTTGATAATATCTCCAATCATTGTGAAACTTGATATAAACATAGTTTTAGGGTGCAGAATTTGCTAAGGATCTTATGATTTGTCCTAGATTTTGTCTTCCTTAATAATCTCACCATGAACCTTCTGTTGGCAATCACCCGCTTCTATTTATTGGCAATACATTGTTCGCGTGCATTCTTTCTTGTTTTTGATTATTTGTTCCACTGGATGGATTGAGGGAGGGAGGAATAGATACCCTTGTTTTCTCTCTCTTTATGTTAATTGATATCGTAGTATGCGGTAACTTTACGGTGTACAATTGCAGGACTGGATAGAAGAAATGTCGATGTTCGTGAAATCAATTGACAAGAAACATCTACTAACTGTTGGCCTTGAAGGATTTTATGGTCCTAAGAGTCCCAAGAAGTTAACTGTCAACCCCGGAGAATGGGCAGCTGACCTTGGATCTGATTTCGTTCGCAACTCCCAGATCTCAACCATTGATTTTGCCTCTGTCCATATATACCCTGACCATTGGTAAGTTGCTTTCCTTGATTTTCAACTCTATTTGCTTCTACATTGAAACATTCTAAAGTGAGGATTTGAAACTATTTGAGGAATTTAAGCATTATCTTTTGGGAATTGAGAGCCGGAAGATTATTTCTCTTTTCAAGCAAAAATCCATGAAGAGTTGCTCAAAGTTTCTTTCATGTTGCCCAATTAATGTTTTTGTGATCCCTTTTTTGCTCAACACAACCCCGTAATTTATCCCTTTGACAACTCGTGTATGATTTCGAGGTTCCAATTTTTGTTGGAATTTAGTAAAAATAAATTTGTAAATTTAGTTTCAGAATAGCTTTGTGATTTGGTAAGTGATTCTTTTTACGGAAAAGGAACAAAAGTTGTGGATGTATAGTTTCCTTAAAGTAATGCCCAAAACTAGATTGCCTTTGTTTTTCGAATAAGCCTGTCCTAACCCTTTAATTTCGTATTGCCTGTCCACCCTCGCCCCCCCTTCCCTTCTTCGCTGTAGATGCTTCCAAACTTTGATGATATTAACGAACAGGGTTGTCATGTTTACCTGATTATAAGCTAATGGCAATTGTACCCTTTATTTTCTCAGGTTTCATGATCAAGAACTTGAAGAAAAACTAAAATATATAAAGAAGTGGACAGTTTCTCATATCGAAGACTGCGACGAAGAACTGAAGAAACCAGTCATGTTCACGGAATTTGGCTTGTCAAATCTGAACAAGGGTTTTGAGCCATCTCAACGCGACCAGTTCTACAAGGTTATTTACGACATCATTTACAAATCTGCCAAGAGAAAGAAGTCCGGTGCTGGATCTTTCATGTGGCAGTTCTTGGTTGGAGGAATGGAAGAGTACAACGACGACTTTGGGATTGTCCCTTGGGATAGGCCATTAACGTATCAGTTAATAACCAAACATTCGTGTAAATTGGCAGCAGTTCAAGGTGTGCTGCCCTCACAAAAGGATCACTTGAAGGAATTGTGTCCACGGACGCGGTGAAAATCTTGTTCTTTCCATCTGAAATAAAATGTATGCTTCTTGTTCACTGAGTTTTGTTGTACTTTATAAGGTTTGATTTGAGATTTTGCTTGAATGGGGGAGGGTGTAGGTTATTAGATTTGTATGTTGCTGGTAATTTATACATACGTATACTAAGTTAAATGAAAAGGCAATATAAGTTGCAGAAACTGTTTGTAATGTTATTGTGTTTGGATAAAGAGAGGATTAACAGTAGAATTGGACCACACAGAACAGATTTTAATGACCAAGTTTATGAAACTTTGCTCTGTTCCGTTAAGATTCTTATTTTTTAAGTACTTATTTTTGCTTTACGAGACGATTCATTCTCTCACAATATATCACCTGTAATTTAAAAAATAAGTACTTATATGAAAAATAAGTGCTCACCTTGTGAACAAAATGAGAAATTGGTACTTTTTGACCGGATAGTAGTGTAACTAATTCAGAACAAAATTCTTATTCCACTTTTGCTTACCGTTTTTTTAGTACTATAAAAATGTAGATTGTATGTGAACTAGTCACACATTCGTGGTCAAACTCGTTAAAAGCTTGTTCGAGATCAATTTGTTGCATAAATAAACAAGGGAGAATTTTTCCCAAGTCCACCATACCACTTTCCAAACCCACTAAGTCCACTTCTAAATTCTATAACCCCCTAAGTCCACTAACCTATTAATAATGATATAATAATCCTGATTAGTCTAATATACCCCCTGTTTTGAAAAAAAAACTGCCCCGTTATTTCCTCAATTTCAAACATATCAATTTCATCCATTTAATCCCCTTATAAAACCCCAGCCCATTCCCCCCCTCCCC
>BPLS01000417.1:14523-32725 GCA_019656275.1 Rhododendron kiyosumense | reverse complement strand
TCTTTTTAAATGTAATGGACTTTATGCCTTACCAAATATATATTAGTTGTAGAGACCCGAATATTTTATTTTTTATTTGAAAAGTTTATTAAATGCCTAAATGAGAAAATATGGATTTTGTGGTAAATAATTGAATTGTGGTTTAAAGTGATGCAATTGTTAGTAGAGGGGTGAATGTGTGATTTGTAAATAAGTGAGTATATATAGTGGGTGTGTGTGAAGCAGGGGATCATTTTCGTCCTTCTCTCTCTCTCTCTCTCTCTCTCTTGCCGTCCCCCTCTCTCTCGGCTCACTCTCTCTCTCGTCTTCTCACACTCAAAACTCTTGCAAAACCTCAAGGATCCACTCTCATTTCACCTCCTCTACGTGATTTTGGGTTCGTATCTTGTTGGGTGAAGCCGGAAAAGAAGATCTCGGTTGATTTCAAAAGTTTGGAGCTAAGGCTCGTTCGAATAGCTTGGGTTTCGCTCCTTGACTCGAGGTAGGGATTTCTTGCCACTTTTATGTGTCTATATGCTGATTAAGTGTAGAAATCGTGCCTTGAATCGTTGGATGTTTGGTTGTTTTGGCCTTTGAGTTTTCTGCACAAAATCGCCGCTCGTAATGTCCCCGTATCGATACGGTTATTTGCGTATCGATACGCTGAAAGGATCTGCATTCCAGTAGCTTCAGAAATTTGTCGTAGTGTTTCCGTATCGATACAGTTTTTGGAGTATCGATACTCCAGAGTCTGGAGTATCGATACGGTTTTTGGAGTATCGATACTCCATGGCTTTCTGGGCAGTTTTGCCATGTTGCTCCCATTCGACCGTTTTGACCCCCGATCATTTCTAAACCTTTTTGGACACCTCCAAACCTATTCCAAGCATGCCTAAATGACTTCTTTTGATTCACTGAGGTTATCCTTGGTCCGTTGGCATTCCGCTAGTACGAAACGAATAAGAACTTATTTGATTCAAATCGTGTTAAAATGTGACTTATTGACTGATTGGTTGCTTGGTAGTATTAATGGCATATAGTATGACGATCCTTGCATGAATGTGGTTATGAGAAGGTCCTAGTTTGCATATCGAGTAAGAAAATAGTTGATATTTGGGTCGGAAGTTGATTTAGGAAGTCTCGTAACGCAAGTGGTGGTAATACGGAGACTTTGAGGGTTTCGTAACGCAAGTGGTGGCAATACGGTAACCCGAGTCGCTAAGGATCACCGTGACGCAAGTGGTGGTAACACGGTAATCCATATGGTGTTAAGCGGTAACGCAAGTGGTGGAAATACTGATGGTGGAAGTTTGGGTTAGCAAGTCGGGTTGGGATTATTAGGAGGGGTTAGTATTGTATGGCCTATGCATTCGATTTCAATAGGGTTTCATGTGCGAAATGATTGGTTATCGTCCGTCGTTCTGTATTTCCTTATCCTCTTTCGTTCGCACTTGTCATCATGTTTGCATATAAATTTGGTAAAGATTTTCCTACTGGGCTAGTGTAGCTCAACAAAATCCTTCTTTTCAGATTCGAATGTTGGACAGTAGGGTGCATGCGACGGTGTGCTTATAAATGAAGGATTTTGGGAGTTAACCCTGTTTTAGTTACTTAATCATCTTTGTAACGGATTTGCTTTTGGCCAAAGATGGCTTTGTAACTAATTTGTTCTGAATTACCCTTTTGACTAAAGTTGTAACATTCCAATCAGATACGTACTTGTAATTAAGTTAATTTGGGCCGTGGTGCCAAGGTTGTATTTCTTCGAACTTGGGGACTTGTTTGTAAATTAAACAGGTGGGAAACTCTTTTGGGTATTATGTATAATACGCGAGGTTCTTGTAATGAAATGTATTATTTATTTATGTTAAAAATTGAGGTCGTGACATTAGTGGACTTAGTGGGTTAGAAACTTGATCAGTGGACCTAGTGGGTTAGAAACAAGCTATAGTGGACCCTAGGCCAATTTTTTAAATAAACAAAGCATGAACAGTTTTTTAAGCTCGTGAAATTATGAACAAAGTTTGAACAATGATGCTCCCAAATTTTAACTTACTCGAGATCAACTCGTAATGCTTGTTTAAAATTTGATTTGCCTTGTAAGTTGTAAACAAGCCTAGCCTAAAATATATATTCCATCCATTCCATTTTAAATGTCTTTTACGGAAATTCATGCATTTTGAAATAAACAAAATAACATATTTCTACATATTATTGTTTTTATTTCCTTATACAAAATTAAAGTGCTCACACTTTAATTTGGTGTAACAAAATAAAAAAATAATATGTAGAAATATAGTTTTTGAAATTTGATATTGCACAAATTTCCGTAGGAGTTATTTAAAGTGGGATGGAGAGAGTAATTTTCAAAACTCGTTAGGTTTGCAAATTAAATTTGCCGAGACGCCTTTGACCTAACGACATCAGAGGTGGACTTAAGTGCTAGAAGAAATGAATTTTGTAGTTTTGATCGGTTTCTTAAGAGAATATGTAAAACTCTATTGGGTTAAGTTGGTTAAAAATGAAAATCCTAAGGGGTTAGCCTGGTGGTCAAAGCCTGAGATTTGCTCCCTCTTAAGGTTTAGGTTTGAACCGTTCATGTGCTATTAGCTCATTTGGAACTTAAGTGGGGTCCTAGTTGATCTTGAGTCTATGATCCCCAGAATAAGTCAAAAGTGCCGGTAAACTGGTCTGAATATTTGATAGTAAAATAGTAGTAAAAAAAAAAAGTGTTACAGCTTACTAATAACGTTGTAGATAATTTAAGCGGAAATCTTCAACTCAGTGGGTAAAAGTTGACCATTATGTACCTCTGCCCTTGACTGACGGCTGTATGGAAAAATTATTTAGCCTCGTTCTAGAACTGAAAATAAATAATTATTTTTTAATAAGATAATTTTAAATTTAAAAATAATGTGTTTACGTGAATAATTTTTTTAATAATATGAATCTTATTTGATAGATCTTATTGAGATCTTTTATACAGGGCAAAAAAAATTATTTTTAAGTTGGAAAATATGAAAAAATATGAAATAAGTACTTATTTGTTAAGAAGATGTTCTAGAACGAGGTTGCCTTGTAAAGCTGATTTACCTAAACAATTTTCTCATCTTGGGGGTATCGATATGAAAGTCACAAGAAAAACAGAATACACCACCTTTCCTCTTTTTTTTTTTTTTTTTATCAAAAAAAAAAAACAAAAGCCCCACTTAAAGCCCAACTTTGCTATGGAAAACCGACGGGGTGCACCGATGGCCACGCGGCACCTACTTTGATTCCCGTACGGATGATTCGAGTCATCTAATAATTTAAAAAAACAAATGGACCCAAAAAAAATCAACTCAATCGATATGTGTAGGTGTTCACGAATCCGAAATCTGAATGAAAAATTGAAATTGAACACCTACACAATACACATATCAAATTTAGTTAATTTTTAACAGTCGATTGGATTTTATCTAAAGACTATTCAACGACTCGAGTTACCTGTCGGTTTCCTTAGCTTTTTCACTTAAATCCTCCGTGTAGCCTCAATCCAAAATCTTTACCTTTCCTTCATGCGTACGATAGTCAACTTTTCCTAAATAATGCGCGAATAAATCTCACTCTCTACTCTGTTAGCCAACAAGAAAGATATTCAATGCCCCGGTAAGTTGCGTACGAATCTGAATCATATATTGCTATAGAATTTAACGTTTGGATGGATCTCATATAAATGTACGATTCAAATTCGTTCTCAACCTTATCCCGGGCATTGAATAATTTCTCGTTAGCTAATACTTCCGTGTAAAACCCCTCTCCCGTCTACTCTCTCTCTCTCTCTCTCTACGTATATCCATCCACATTTTACTTATACACAATATACCTATCTCTAGTCTCGGCAGTGTGGAGGGTTTTGATCATGGCGGCCACGGATATGGAAATCGGCGAATTCGCTTCAGAGGGCTCTCAGAAAATGCTTAATCACAACGAGGTAATACTTCTGATACCCTCAAAAAAACCTATCGGTGACAGTTTTGTTCATCGAATCGTTGTTGACTAACGTGGGAATTGGCTTCCAGTGACTAGTAATTGAGCGATTGGTTTCTTGATTATTTTTACGGTTCTTGATCGTTCTTATGGACCTTAGCTATCTTGAATTTTTTGATTTTGATCGGATCATCCAAAAGAAATAGTGACAAACAATTTTCCTATTTCCTCTCTCAAGTGGGTATGAATAATCTACATGACTGTATAGAATGTAAATATGATCATTGATCATGCTAACGATCACTAAAATGCCACGCCAAAAAAAAAACGAAATGGGTTAAGCTACAAAAAGTTTCGAGCTTTATTAAACATGCCAACGTAATTTCACGCACTTCTATATACTTTTCATGTATTCCCGAACACTTTGTACTCCTTAATTAATCACGGCGGTGGGCTATGGTTAGTATTTTCCTTGTAAATATACCTATCTCGATGTATGCACATACCAAGTATATTTTGTTACTACATGTTATCAAGAAATGGTGTTGAGAATGTGGTGGGTTATAAGTATTTATTAGGCACAAGACATATATGATAAGTAAAGATTATGGGGAGATGGTCTGTTCTTTTTTCAAACAGATTTGTGAAAGTGTTTACTGAGAAGGTGATTATTGCTCCCATTTTTCATCGACATGTCGCTCTAAGTTGAGAGCTATGAACTTTGATTCTTTTATGGTCCACAATGGAGTAGGTATTCGTGATTGGTTGAGCTCCTTCATAGTTTGCAAGGGGCTAGAGTGGGAAAGGAGAGATGAAGAGAGAGAAGACACGGTTATAGTGGTAAACAGGAGATCAACAGAAGTAAGACATGATCTGGACGGGGAACAACAGATCCACAGAAACAAGACGTGTCTTTTTTTTGTTCTGTGATGCATTATGTTGATTGCTTGTCAAAACGGAATTGTTGTGGCTTCAACCCAAACACATACACAATCACACGAAGAATAATCAAGAAAAACATACAAAGGAAGCCTGGCACAAAAATTGACGATGTTCCTATTTGGTACATCCACTCCTCAGCCCAATTTTTCACTACACACCGGATTGGATAGAGGTTCCTTGCATATGCTAGAAGATACTTGTGTCCTCCTTTTGTATAGCAGTGGTGCGGGAGTGATACTGCTCTCTCAACAAGTACTTGGATTAGGACATTTTTTAAAGCTTTTTTGAATGAAGTACTGCTATTTAGGAGGAATCCAAAGTAGTTCCCCTTGTTTAGTACCACTTGCGCCATTGTTTTTTGTTTTTTCAGTAAGCATTTTTCTTTTTGCATCTTTGTACAGGTTGCCATGTCCAAGGGTTTTGGGAAGTCTGTTATTGTAGTCGGATCAAAATCTGAGTCTCTTAATTCAGACCATCTCAATGGTCCAAATTCAGATCTGTCCTGTCATAGTGATGATGATGCCAATAAGGCAGTTGATTACGATGAGGATGGCGGTGATTATGACAGTGATGACTATATGTATGACGATGACGATGACGATGAAAATGATTATCTGAGTATGCAAGCCCAATTTGATGATGTGGATTTACCTCCTGGGGTAGAGGCATCATTTTCTTGGTTGAAAGATCCTGCTCCCGGTGTAAATACCCAAGCGGGGCCATCTTCGTTAAATATATGTGATCCGACCAATGGCGAAAATCATGCTGCTGCTACTAGCAGTTCAACAGTCCTTACTGGGGCTGCTACTGTAAAGGAGCAGGAAGAGAAAGAACAAGAAGGAAAGGAAGATCAAGTGCTCAGAAATTTTCAAAATTTTAAAAGGTTTGATACAGTTGATGATTTTGCGGACCATCACTTTAATAGTGGCTTTTCAGGGCAGCAGGTAAATGTAGTTAAAATAACTGTTTGCTCATTTTCATTATTTGTGACATTGTGTTCATGGATGTGCCTTTTGTGATCTTCTGTCTGCGTTTTCTTGATAGCCAACCAAGACTTGGGCAAAGAAAATTCAGGAAGAGTGGAAAATTCTGGAGAATAATTTACCTGGTGAGTTCTGACTGCTGTTTGACAAGTCATATGATGGAGGGATTTTGAATGTAAATATGTTGAAGTTCAATTGAAACCTTCGAGGAGTATGTTTTGTTTTGTTTTGTTTGGAATACTTGTTTTTGCTTGACCATCTGAAGGTAATAGTAGTATTTAGTTTACCTACTTCTTGCTTACTTGACGATATTGTTTCATGCAGACACAATATATGTAAGAGTTTATGAAACGAGGATGGATCTTTTGAGGGCTATCATTGTTGGGCCAGCAGGCACTCCTTACCATGACGGTCTCTTCGTCTTTGATATTCTCTTCCCTCCTGCCTATCCTGATGTACCCCCGGTAAGTGCCTCGTCATAGTAAGGTGGTAATACAATTGTTTTGATTAATAACAATACTAACACCATCAACCCCAAAGGGGTTGGCCTAGTGGTCAAGACCCGGGACTTAGGGGTTTGCCCCCTCCTAAGGTCTTATGTTCGCTCCTAGTTGCTATCAACTCCTTTGGAGCAGTCCACACAGAGCTGAGGTGCGCATGATTGAACCCACAGTTGTTTTGATTAATAACAATACTAACACCATCAACCCCTTTGGAGTTGGCCTAGTGGTCAAGACCGGGGACTTAGGGGTTTGCTCCCTCCTAGGTCTTAGGTTCGCTCCTAGTTGCTATCAACTCCTTTGGAGCGGTCCACACATAGCTGAGGTGCGCATGATTGAACCCCTAGATTAGTTGAGGTGCGCGTGAGCTGTCCCAAACACCAAAACAAATTGAGCCTTATGTCCTAATCAATTGGGGTCAGCTACATGAATCATTTGTATCTATTGAACTTTGTCAGGAGCCACTTTTTCATTAAACCCATTAGATTCGTATCTTTGCGCACAATAGCATCTAATGTCAGTTTAGGTCTTCCCCTCCCCGTAGCGTTGCTATCCAAAGCTATTCTATCCACTCTCTTAACTACTGCATCTCCAGGTCTATGGTAGACATGTCCAAACCATCTTAGCCTATTTTCCCTCAACTTCTCCTCTATAGGTGCTACACTTGCCATCTCACGAACCATTTCATTTCTAATCCTGTCTCGAGTTGGCCCAAACACATGCGCCACCTGAGTTATAAAAAATGAAAAACTAACTCCATCTCATATACTTGGTCCCTTTTCACTGTTCTTGACATCTTAAAAAATGGCTGTCTTTTTCATGGCATTCCTTTTTAGACGATTTGGCAGAAATTGTTCACTGGAACTAGTTAATATCTTTTGATTGGTGGAACCGTGGAAAAGATCTCAGAATTTCTATCTACAAATGTTCATTATTTTATTTGTTGATCTGATTAAATGGCACCTATCAAAAAAGGATGAAGATTAGGGGATGGAGGGAGTACTATTCTCTATTGTGTATGTATTGAACTGTTTCTCTCTTGCAGATGGTTTACTACTATTCTGGCGGTCTTCGAATAAACCCAAACTTGTATGATTGCGGTAAGGTCTGCCTCAGCCTTCTGAACACATGGACTGGCAAAGGGAATGAGAAGTGGATTCCAAAGCAATCAACAATGCTGCAAGTCCTTGTTTCTATACAAGCTTTGATATTGAATGCACATCCGTATTTCAATGAGCCTGGGTATGCCAAGTCGAAAGATTCAGCGACAGGGAGAACGAAGTCCAAGGAGTACAATGAGAATGTGTTTATTCTGTCTTTGAAGACAATGATTTATACACTTAGGAAGCCCCCAAAGGTATGATTTTTTCCATCCTTCTCTCCATTTTTGCCTTCTTTGCTTGGAGTTGCCGTGTTCCTATCAATTCACTTTGTATTAGCAGAGATACTATGAGAATATAGTTTTTGTTGGACCATTTTAGGAGAGACACATAGATGATGAATGCATGATTGATTATTGGACTATTAGGTGATGTACAGACAGTATGGTACAGATTGACTTTCAGATTGTTGTTGACTTGAATTTTTAAGAGGCATTAGCGTTGCTGATTTAAATAAACCTTAATTGTGGAAACCAACCCGAAATCAGACTCCAATGTTACCCTAAACAATGACCGTTGGAAGTGGATTCATTTTGGAGTTATATTTGTGAGTGGAATAGCAAACTTGATTATGCATTTCGCTCATTTCATGGCTCACTCTGTTCTTTCTATAGACAAGCCGGAATGCACTCAACCTTTTGTTGTGAAACAGCCGATCATTACCCAACAAAAAAAAAAAAAGGAAAATTTCTCTTATATCCCTTCGACTTTGACCAAAAATTCATTTTGGTCTTTCACCTTTTAATTTCGGCATAAAAATACTTTGACTTTCTAATTTTTTTCAATGTCATCGTTTAGGGATATATACATATATACACGAAAAATATGGTGTTTGGATTGAGCACCCTACACAAATCGAATGCCGCTAATTCCCGCGATAACCCCCTCGTTTTTTTTTTATAGAATTTTTGGATGGCTCGGATCGGCCGTCCGGTGACCGGAGACGGACTCAAAGAAAACGGATTCCTTTTAAAGGATGACATTGAAAAAAATTAGAAAGTTGAAGAATTTTTATGCTGAAATTTAAAAGTGAAGGACCAAAATGAATATTTGGTCAAAGTCGAAGGGATATAAAAGAAATTTCCCAAAAAAAAAAAAACATCCAATCACTGTAGTAACATATCCCGATGAGCATTTTTTAATTCATCAATAGATTTACATACACCAAGGACCAAATCCGCCAGTTCGTCAAAATTTCGATGATGGCTTTATGTCCTCCTGCTTACATTTATCAAATTACCCCTCCAATGCATGTACTCTGAGGACAGATGGTGAAATCTAAGACTTGGTTCACATTTGCTTATATTATATATATATGCTGTCTTCTATTTCCCGTCTAGAAATCTGAACAGTGCGTGCTTGGTTGCAGTATTTTGAGGACTTTGTCGCTGGTCATTTTCATCTTCGAGCACACGACATTTTGTCAGCATGTAAGGCTTATATGGAAGGCGCTGAAATCGGGTCTGTAGCCAAGGGAAAAGTGCTCAGTGAGGCGGGAACGAGCCACCGTAATGAATTCAAGGAAGCAGTAGCTAGAATGATGAATGGTCTAGTAAACCACTTTGTGAGAAACGGGTCTAAGGATTGCGAGCAGTTCCGACTTCCATGATGATAGCTGGCTGGTGGGTGACAGTTTAGGCCCAGTGCCTTTCTTTTTCGCTTTTTTACCACTGCACAGTTTTTTTTTTTTTTTTTAGCTTTAGAGGATTATCTTTGGGATTACAGGTACATTGAGTAGGTAAGGTAGGATGGCCTTTTAGGTCGTGTCGTGTTCTGAATGAAATCTTCGGTTCTCTGTTATATTTCCTTTGCATTGGTAAATTGGTAAATTTCTTCTCGAATTCATGATCTAAACATAGCCTTATGAATCAACACAGATTCTAGTGGTGTAGCTCATCTCATCGTATATGTTAAATACAACTGGCTTTAGTGTTATGAGTTCTAGCACTATTCCCATGCTTTATGTTGATTTGTGGGAGCAAAAAGGGCAACATCAACTGTGAAAAAGCAGGTATACGTGACTTCTTGTTTACGTCGACCTTTTTTTTTTTAGGTCTTCCCCCTGATTGTAATTAATCCAAAAAGGACAGCAAGAAAAGCTTCGGAAAAAGATAGCTGCACCAGAGCTGAAAAGAGGACTCGAATGCGCAAACGAGGCTAGGACAAAGCTCAACTCGTAAAAACCCTGCACATCAAACCATTTAAATGCCAGTGAAGGCTGTGAAACATATCAATCCATTTTTCTTCGCCCATTTTCTGAATAAGTTGCTGGTTCACCACCCCAATGTGTCCCAACATTGCTGTTTCCTCTTTCTCCATCCACCCCCTTTTCTCATCTACCGTGTCTGAATTCTACCCAGCCACCTTGTTAACCACGGTGGTAACCACCATGCCTCCACTAGCAAAGCAGGCGCGCAGACGCACACACCCAGAGAGAGAGAGAGAGAGAGATGCTAACTTGCTGCAGCAGATTAGCAGTCCTACATATGTATCCAAAATTTAGTTATAAACTGCAGTAGAGTGGAGAGGGATAAAAACAGAAACATTCTCCCATTGTTAACCTTTTGATCTTTTTAGCATGCTGAACAATACATTTAGCAGGACTAAAATATGAGAACAAAAGCAAAACCCACATACTGAATAAATAATGCAGTTCTACTAGTCAGAGTCAAAGTCCAGACGGAGACAATAGACTTTAAACTTGAACACGGTGGGGATGATAATCACAGAAAACCAGTCCCCACCTACACCAAAGCAGTAAGTACTAATTACAACAGTTAAAAGGAGATGAAGCCAGCGATCGAAAAACCAGTTGACATCATCCACCTCCCTTGTCAATGAATTGCAGGTGAAATGAATTGTTAGCGTGTCTCAATATTATGTAAAATCCTCATACCTGCAAAATGAAATACAATCCGATGATAATCATGTTTAACACATTAGAAAAATGGAGAAATACTGGAAGAACATAGAATTACAACAGTTTCCACGGTAAAAGAATACAGATGACAGAACACAGATCTCATGTCCTCTTTCTCATACTGATCAAAACACAACTTACCAGAGAAAAACTATTGAATTCACTTTAATACATGCAGAAAAACAGCAAAAGGAGATATCCATGTAAAGCAATCCCCTGAAGAGCTCCGAACATTGCATCCATTCATACATCAAAGTTTCAGCAAACACGAATTTGTGCCACCTTGAAATACCTTTTGTGGTAGGTTTAGGTCAAAGAAATCTTGTTGTCTAGAAGGGTGAAGGAATTACTTGGATTTGTAAACTGAGAGGACTAACATTAGCTTGTTTTCTGAAGTGAGAAATCGCTGGAATTTTAGAAAGTAATGCTGGTATCCTTGAAGGGAAACTTCAGTATTAATCCAAAACTGGATAGGAACCACAGATTTGATTCCGCTTGATTGGGAAGTGTGATGTTTCGGAGCAATGCATTTCTCTTTCATTTTATTTCCATGAGAGCCAAGTTTGAAAACAAGGTGTGCACTACCTATGCACACAAGACAGAAACATATTGGGGGCTGCCAACTGCCAATAGTTACCTAAGACAGTCATTTCACCTTTTTTGTATTGCCAAAGAGGAAGAATACGTGAAAACCCATGTTTGTACTTGACATAAATGTAGACAATACTATAGTTCTCCTACTTCCATTGAAACTATGTGGAACTCTTGTACTCCCATATTAACAATTTCTCACCATGGGTAAGGCAAAATATAGTCAATACCATGAATCCAACGAATCCATACCACTGCACTATAACTCAAACATGCCAAGAAGTTTCATACCAATGGCATGCGGAACAAAATCCTTCAGCAATCCTTTCTTCTGGAGAAGGGTAGAGAGAAAAGGGCAAGAAATCATTTCAATTCCAAAATCAGTTGCTTGTCTTGCAAAAAGTTGCAAAATACCAGACTAAGAAACTATCTATTACCCATTGGGCAGTGGTTTAGATCATGCTCTCACAGTCTCATTTGCCGCCAAAATGAATCCAAAATTTCCTACCATTTTGTCACCTGTCACCCCTCCCCAGCTGACATTTAACAAAAGGCCAAACAAAGCTTTGCTTCCATTAAAAGTTTAAGGTAACCACTTCCTCATCTTCTTATGAGTAAGGAATCAGCAACATTAAATTGCACGTCACAAAGAAAACGAACTAATAAGTTGCTACATTATGCATGAGTTCAACAAGATACCCTCCCATTACCCAACTTATTGATCACATGTCACATGATTGATCACCAACTTATTTTACAATTGGACTCAAATATCACAAGTTAAGAGCCTAAACAATGGAGTAGATCACCACTCATACCAGCCAACAATGAAGATGGAAAATATGTAAAAACACATAGTTTCTTGGTCAGTCATTGTGTCATGGTTGTATCACGCAACATGGTCAATTTTCCCATCTTAAAGACCTAAAGGCTACCCTCAATAAATTTACGTAAAAAGTAGCTCTATTGCTCTAAATACCAAGCATTAGACAAGCTATAAATACATGACTGAGGCATGGAAGTCCATAATTTACATTGCATCCCTCCAACAAAGCAAAATATATATGTAAGATAATCACAGGTGTGTTTCATCATTAAGAGAAGCCTTTTCCCAACTTGGCCAAATTTAGTCATTTGAGAAAGGGAACTGTAGTGGCCCTGGAAATGGGACTCGGACCATCCCAAGCCAGGTATCGCCGAGCGTGTTCACATCGGCCAAGCAGGCCACCACAGAGCGCAGCTCCGCTCAAGTACTCATAGCTTGGTGCCTCGGCATCACATCACTCAGGGATATCGAGCTAGATCAAGCTGATCATGCTCGTGCGGCTTGGAAGTGAAGTCTTGTCCTCGTGCATCCAACCGCTTGGCCATGTAAGTCATTGTGACATAGGCCGGGACGTGGGTCATCATTGCGGCCAGCTCTGGCCATGTGCTCTCTAACTGCCTTATCCGGCAGATCATATGTGATGTCACCCGAGGCGGTTACCCAAGCATACCCTCCACATGCTTACTTGGTGGGCAAGTCAAGCAGGGTCTATGAAAGGAAGGGGATGTAAACCTAGAGAGGTACACCGTTTCTCCCTAAGCTTAGACCTACCTTCTTCTCTCTGAATCTAACTTGATCGTCGGAGGGTCACTAGGCTACCGCCAGCCTTAGTGACATGTTGCAGGTGAGGTGAAGGACGAACTGAGCTGCCAGGAAGGAACCAAGAGGGGAGCCCCAACCTATTGATCCATATCCGAACTCCACAGGAACCCAACCTTGGACAATTCCCATTTCATGACATAATTTATCAAACGCAAGTTATTCTTGTCGAAGTTTAAAATGGTCCAAGTAATTCGCTGAGGACTTAGATGGTAACATTGACCAAAGAATCAGAAGAAACAACACAACAATATATCAAAGGACATCTATTCAAACTCAACTGTTAAAGGGGCAACTAACTAGTGTACTAGCAATTCCAACAAAATTCCAATATAAGATCAAATCTACATAGAAACCAACAATCAAACATAGAAGAAGATAACCTCAATGCCAATGGCATGATCAGGAAGTGCACATTTGGCCAAATTGGCCAAAAGTATCCTTCCAATCCATAAAAGTATGTCCTGGCACAAATTATTATAAAGTCAAATAAGTAAGAACCTTCCCGGGCAAAAAAAGGTGGGTGATAGACTATTACCTCCTTTCACAAGTCAAACTTTAGATTTTTTGCCTGTCACAATCTGGAATATCTTCAGGCCCCGACTAAATGCTTCATTGAATAGAATCCTCGTTTGCATAGACTGCAAGCCTGGCATCCATGATAGTAGTGCCACAGGAGCCATAACAATCACTCCGAACAGTATATCATACAAACGAGCCACAGAAATAACAATCTCCCATATGATTGTCTTTTGTAGAAATGGGCGGAGTACTTGGGCAATTAAGATGAGGCCCCACCCAGTAGGAATGAAAGCCAATAGACTCGTGAAAAAATCTTTTGAGGTGAACCGGGTGAACTGCAGCAAAGCAATCATCACAAGAATGGCAAGAATAATAACAAGGAACTGAACCATCCGGTAGTAGATGTGTACTTTTGCAGAGTATTTGTCCCGCGCATATGCTATAATTACATAAATGCCGACAGCTACGAACATATAGATCCAAGAGAGCAAGTAAACAACTATACTTTTGTTCCCAGCAGCAATATCCAGCTGATATACAATTCCGTACTGGAAAAAGAAAAAACGGAGGTCTAGGATTATTTCCAATACCATTCCCCAAATCCCAGTTGTCCTCAGATGATCCTGTTCCTCATACCACCATTTTTCCCAGCTCTGCTCAGCTTTTGCAAACACTCCACCATGGAACCAAATCCAATCCATAAAGTCGTCAAAATCATAAACAGTCTTCAACCAGTCAAAACCCGAGGGATTGAAAACAAAAGGAGCCATGATCCACGACATCACCAAGAGCCAACTTGAGATTGTCAAACAAATGTAAACGAAAGTGCCAGTTGCTACTGGGCTGTATGAAGCATAAACTATGAGTATGACCCCAAGCTCAATCGCCTTCACAAAATGGCTGCGAGCATAAAGCCTGTAATTCTCGGCAAAATTCTTGTGTTGCACCACAAAACCACGCCCAGTTGCCCTGTACTTAGCACCACCGTGAAGAATAGTTCGTCCAAAATAGTGGGCCCGAGTTCCCATGGAGAACGTGTAGAATACAGATGACAGCTGAAGCTGCATTGTTATAAAATCCCAGATCGCCCCAAGGAATCCATGCTCAAGAGAGTTCTCCACAATCATGGGTAGGGCAGTGAAAATACCAAGTTGGATAATGAACTGCTGGTTCAAAATCGCACCAAGTGCTCTGTTGTTGGTTGCATCATCCGCCATTGCAGAAGCCTCAACTCCGCTGAGAGCTAGATAAAGTCGGCCCCACAGAAACATATAGACGGTTAGGATCACCATTTGCGTGTTGAAAAAGAAACCCACAGTTGTGTAGAAGAAGGATAGCATCCGGAAGAAGTCCAGCCTGTGTCCCAACCTATAGACGTCTCTGCTTAGGATTTGCTCACCATTTCCACTCGAGACCTTGGCTTCAAACATGGATATCTGATTCAATCCCACATCCCTTCCCTTACCAACCTGGATGTACTCGTGATGCGTGACATTGCCACCTCGCAATGTGCAATTGAAACCGGCAAAAATATCCTCACTTATATTGATCACTCTGGAAGCTTTGCTAATGCCTCCTCGAGTCAAGAACCAGAATCTGTCAAATACATCAGGGTGGCCATAATGCATGCGAATCTTTAATGGGTTGGCCAAAACACGCTGTCCC
Organism: Rhododendron kiyosumense; assembly: GCA_019656275.1. Taxonomy (NCBI): domain Eukaryota; kingdom Viridiplantae; phylum Streptophyta; class Magnoliopsida; order Ericales; family Ericaceae; genus Rhododendron; species Rhododendron kiyosumense. The sequence goes on along the minus strand of BPLS01000417.1, from coordinate 17,849 downwards.
AAAGTGACAAAACTTGTTTCTTGGGCAGACATAAACCACGCTAGTGACGAGACAGAACCAGTAAAAATGTGCTCCCTCACTCCCAAGATAGTTGGCTTTCGAATACCATAGTAGCGCCTATACTCCTCTAACAGGTTCCGCATCTTGAGTGCCTCCTCAAAATAGTTATCTTGGTTCATGTCTATTGTCTGAACCGCATCACCGCGGGTGAATATAAAGGCATGGTTCTGATTCTCCGGCTTTCCTTCTCCGAGCTTCAAGGGACCCGGCAACTTGATCCTGTATATCTCCACTTCCTTCTGCAACTGTTGATCATACTTCACCAGAACAGAATAGTACTCCTTCTCATCTCTCCCTGAAAACACCTCATCAACATAGGCAACTCGAAGTGCTGCGTTGTTTTTCATCAGATACAAAATTTCATCGGCTTGGGGGTCCTTTTTTGCCTTTTGAGCCCCATATATCTGACAAGCCACCACGTAAGTGTATTTCATTAAAGCAATCCCGTCTTCATGACCTTTGAACCGTAAACTCAGTGAACTATCTGCTCTACTCAAACCCCTGGTAGATGGTGACCTTTCTGAAGTTAAACCATTGGATCCTTCCCTGATGTCCATCTCTGATGCAGAATCCAGAAACGCCAACATCTTAAGAGCCCTATAGTAATACATCATTCCTCTCACTGTGCGAGAGAGAGTCTGCCCTCTGTACGAAGCCCAAAGCCTAAGATCTCTCAGCTTGCTTGTCCATAACTCCCAATCATCTGCCATTCCTTCTCTTCGCATCCGCTCAATGAAATTCTTCCATTCATCTGCATAGATAGTCTGCAAGTAGTATAACGTTGAAATCCCATCTTCGTTCTCAGTTCGAAGTTGTTCCTTGCTATACATGACTTCTTCGTTGTAGTAAGGTGTCAACACACTAAAAGCCATCATTTTCTCAACTTGGGGAGCATGGGGCATGTTCATAAACAGAGAGTTGCTGAAGAAAGCTATTCGGCGTCGTGCTTCGAGATTTGCTGGGATATTGTTCATCGAGTCGCGAGACGTCAGAATGGTGTGCAACCGCCGAGCCTGGCGGTAAAATGTCTCAGTTTCGCTTGCAGGCAATTCAATGGAATTCTCAAAAAGCAACCCATGGCTGGAAGCGGGCCTACGAGAGGCCAAACCATCCTCCCTCAGCTGATCAGTGCTCCTCTTCACTTTGTAGAAGTCTCTTATAACAATCTCATAAAGGGCCTGAAGAACATTCACCGCCCTGTGAATATCTTTCTTAGGCTTGATCAATAGCTCAAGGAGAGTAATCAGCTTGGAATGGATCTGGGGAAGTGCAGTCATATTGTATGTCTTTGTGAACTTCTCAATCTGAATAGACTGGTCAATTTCTTGAAACAAAAGTGTGATGATGGAGTGTTCCTCTGTGTCGCATTTGACAATAGCAAGCAACAAATGCTTGACACTGTCGTATGATTCAATAACAGCGCAACGTCTATACTCATTCTTGCAAATTTTATACCAAAGCCACTTGTCAGGTGCATCCACCAACTCTTTAGCCTGACTTAGAGCGAGAAGCAGCTCATTGCAGAGAAGTAAACAAGGCCAACGGATAACCCTAACATTCCAGCTATTTTCAGGTAGCTCCAACAACTCGACCTCTTGGTCACTAACAATATCTTCTTCTCTGAATGTCGTAATTATCTCATTCCATATTAATGCAAACTTGTTGGCCTCCGCCTGATTAGATTCCAGCTTCTTAAAGGGTCTCCCAAACCCGTACCTCAGCTTCAACCGGTGAATAACATCCTTGATTTTGCTCTTCAGTGTTCCCTTTGTATTTAAAAGCTGCTCCTCAGGCATGAGATTAAACTGCATCGCACTGGCAAAGAACTGGAATCTCAACCTCAACTGCTGCAAGTTTCGTATCTCGCCTAAATGGGCAAACAACCCCACTGCTGCGCCAACAAATGAGGAGTAGATTGAGTACCAAATCTGCAAATCCATTAGGTAAATCAAGACCACTGGGAGCCACAATAGGCCAACTGCAAACCTATTGCTGTGGCGGTAAAATTCTGGCCACTCATAAGTCACATTCCTAAGATCCAGTAGGGTTTTCGTCGGACCAATCATGGGTTTGATCTGTAAGAAGTAAGTGAAGCAAAATTTTGTAGCAAGCACCACAAGCCAGAACAAAGTATACTTCGTACTGTCCAACAGACCTTCTCTCAGGCCACGACCCACAAACGTTCGGCTCTGAAACCACCAGGACAACAAGTAAAAGATCCTCCAATTCGTGTTCTCCAGGAAATTCCGAATCCAGGGTAAAACAAAAAGAGCCAGTGACAGAAGCTCTGGCAATATGAAAACCAATGCAACCTCCAGAAATGTAACCAATCGATTATACGCCTCGTGAGACCACTCCCTGTCGTGATTCTTCTGGGCCCAAACCCTACCGTAGAAAACCCCGAAAACCAGAATCCACCCCGCGGCAACAACACTCTTCAACACCATCCTCACTCCAAGCCACAAAGTCTCCCTAGAAACCAAATTATACTGCATTCCAATATCCAAAAGTGACTGGAGAAACCTCAATCCACTCCAAGTAAACAACACGGTCAGAACCCTAACCTGAACGTCCCTACTCTCCAACGCCTCCCACGGGTAATCCCTCTCCTCCCAGGCGACAATAAACGCTGCCTGGAAGAACAAGATCAACGCGATCCAGAGCTTATCGAAGCTCCGGAACAAGTTCCAAAACGACCTCTGCTCCACAAACCCGGTCTTACCCACCACACGCTTCCCCCCTCCCCCTCCTTTCCCATTACTTGTCACGAAAAAGTTACTACTCTCATCAATCGGCCACTTGAGCTTCTCAAAACACCTCCTACTCCAGAAATACTCGTTCACATCATCATAATTCCGCCACGCCGAGTGCGGCGCGGTACCATTCCTGCTGTTCTCCACCTCCGCCCTAACTGTTTCGTAAATGGGCCTCACGACCCGGTTCAGGAAGGCATTTTCGCCCGATAAATGGGGCACGAAGGGTCTCCCCGTGTTCTCATCTATGTAACCGTCCAAGATCTTGTTCAAGTCCATTGCCATGTGATGAAAGATGTAACAAATGCATTCTGGCAGGAAGCGGAGGTTGGCGGACTCACCCCAGATGAGGAGGTAGAGGGAGACGTAGAGGAGCTCGCGGCGGTTAGGGCTAGGGTTTGTGGGATCGTTTGTCAGGCGGAGGTTGGATTTCTGGCCGAGGAAGGAGCACCAGAGGGTGTAGTTTTTCAAGAGGTGGCGGCGGAAGCGGCGTAGGAGGGAGGGGGGGAGGGA
>BPLS01000417.1:0-14423 GCA_019656275.1 Rhododendron kiyosumense | reverse complement strand
GGGGGGGAGAGAGGGGAGGGAGGAAGAGGAGGAGGAGGGAGGGGGGGAGAGACGGAGGTGGGAGTTGGCGAGGTGGAGGACGAGGTGCTCGCGCTGGTTGCGGACGTTGTCGGGTTGGAAGCAGAAGAAGGAGGAGAGCCAGTCGAGGAGGTCCATGCGGTCGTGCCATGGGGCGGAGAAGGGGGGCCGGGGGAGGTCTTGGACGGCGAGGAGGGAGGAGGAGGCGGCGCGGATTTCGGGGTAGCGGAGGGAGGGGTGGTCGGCGAGTGGGGAGTGGATGGGGATTATGTTGAATGGGGGTTGGGTTGAGGGGTGGTGGCGCGGGAGGCTCATGGCATTTCAGATCTGAGAGAGAGAGAGTGGTGGCGACAGGTGAGATTTTGTGGTGGGTGAGGTTAGCGGGGTTTGGCGTGGGTGGGTGGGGGCAGAGGGGTTTGGTTAGGGGTGGGTGGAGGCGCGGCGAACGGAGGTGCTGATTAAGAGAGAGGAAGTACCGAGAGAGAGAGAGAGAGATGAAAGGGACTGGGGTTAAGGAAGATCTGGCTTCTGACTTCTTGCATTCTGTTCTCTTAAAGTCTCAACGTTTTGACCACATGACGCCACCTCATTATTGAGGCTGAAAACACTATGCTCCGGTTCCAGACGTCCGAATCAACTTACATACGTGTCGATTGTTCGAAGAAATTGAATTTATCTCTTACCCCCTAACCTCAAAAAATTGCCAAATTTCGAACTTAGACTATCTATATATAACTCATCCCTACCACTAAGCCTTGGGAAGTAATACTTGAGAGTTGAGAAAGCTTTTAGGAAATTTACTTTGCACTCTATCATCTTATATGTAGTGTGATCTAGTTAAGATCTTTTAAGTATTTGAAATTATAGAGAATATAGTTTTCAAAATCACATGTACTCCTATATTTTAAAAAATCCATTTATAGTAAAGGATAGGGTGCAAAAGTCATTTCTCAAAACTTTATTTTTTTTCATTCACCTTCTTCCTCTTTCATCTCAGAATTTTATTTTGGGGGCACTTGGACAATGCAATAGTATTTTTTTTTTGTTTTTTGTTTTCTGTGAATCTTGATTTTCATATCCCACAACCAAACAAGATCCACTTTTCAGAGTTAATGACACATTCAAAACTCATGGAAAGGTTCAAATTTCAAACCTTTGATTTGGGTATGAAAATCGAAGGAATCAAAGTCCACGTGCATAGATGAGTTACCGTTGAGAGGAAAATGCACAATTCAAAACAAACGTCAAAATCCAAACACCCTCATAGAGGCTTGATTAGGCTCTTTGTGGGGGAAAATCTATTTATTCAATGAAGTTTTGTACCACGATATGAATTCTATGAAATGACAATGAGAGGTGGATATATTTTATACTGTATCTATTAATTCGTCCTCCCATTTGGCCACTCAAGAGTTTAAGGGGGGATTTCATTTGTTGTCTAAACGGCACTAACAAGACCCCCGGACTCCCACGTAAAACGAGAGAGAGAGAGAGAGAGAGAGAGAGAGAGAGAGAGAGAACAATGTCAAACTAGTATTTTAATTGCTACTGGAGCACCGCAACATGGTGTTATAAGGGTTTTTTCTACCACACAAGGGTTTGGACTTCATCACTAAATGTATAGGTTCCACACCAATGTTTGGTGAAGAAAACTCTAAAGCACCAAATGTGCTTCAGGAGCACAGAATAATTCACTCAAAAGGGAAGGATGAGGAATAATATTCAGTGTAGTGGTCTTGGAGAATAAATTTTGTTTTTGGATCACGAGACCACTGAATAATTAATTACTCAAGAGGAAATGGATTGGGGTTCAGGTCTCCCTTCTGACTTCTTACATTCTCTCTGTGAAAATCTCAACCTTTTTTACCACGACCAGTGAATTTTGAGGGTGAATTTTGTAGGGTATGAAAATCAAAGGTGACCTACTATCAGGGAAGTGCAACACTTTAAAGGAGGCAGATAGGCCCCGTTTTGAAAATTTTCTTAAAAAATAAGTACTTATTTTCCCACTTTTCATTCAAAAATAAGAAGGGTCATTCCACAAAACCCAAATAAAAAGTTCCTTTCACATTTTCAAACTCAAAAATAATGTAAATGGAAAAAAAAATCAAATTTTTTTGCACCGTATTAAAGATCTCAATAAGATCTATTAAACAAGATTCATAGTGATAGGAAAATTATTTGTATAAACACATGATTTTTAAGCTTAAAGTTGCCTTATACAAAAAATAAGACTGTTGCTATGATAATGGGCACCGGCGGAGGGAAATCGTACCGGCAGCCGCGCCTGGCCGTCTCCGGCCACCGGACGGCCGATCCGAGCTGTTCAAAAATTCTAAAAAAAAAACCCGAGGGGGCCTAAGCCGAAATCAACGGCAACTGAGGTGTGTAGGGTGCTTGATCCGAGCACCCCTTTTCTGTGTATATATGATCAAGCACCCTACATGAAAAAGGAGTGTTCGGATCAAGTACCCTACACACCTCGGATACCGTTGATTCCCGTGTAAGCCTGCTCAATTTTTTTTTTTATAGAATTTTTAGACGGCTCGGATCGGCCATCCGGTGGCCAGAGACGGCCCGGCGCGGCCGCCAGTATGATTTCCCTCCCCGGCCTACTTATATAAATTCTTCCAAAATAAGTACCACCCTTCTTATTTTTCTGGAACAAGCTTTCTTATTACACAAAAAATAAGTTCTTATTGTGTTTCTGGAACGGGCTCAGAGTGAACAATGGACTCATATAGAGTGTTCCACTTTAAACACAGGAGAGAGAGAGAGAGAGAGAGAGAGAGAGAGAGAGAGAGAGAGATGCCAAACTAATAGAGTACTATCTTGTTTTTCACAGGTGATTCCACAAATGGTCTTTTTGCACTTCAAATGCATTCTGCCAAAGCCTACAAAACGATCTAGAAGCCTGTTTTTGCCTTGAGACTCGTCCAAATCTAAACTACAATTTACAAGAATCAAACACGCAAGTCAACCATCGATCATGGGTTCAAACCTTCAAACTGAACCACCACAAATATGAAAGTTTCCATTCCATCTGATGAGATCAAGCCAAACAAGAGATGACTTCCCAAAGTACATTAACAAACACAATGAGTTCCTATAGCAAAATATCAAATGGTATTTAACAACTAGTGACTTAATCTTTGGAAAGAGGTCATAGATATGTTAACGACCCAATCTCTCATACTCCATATACATCAAAGTACCGTGCAAATTACATAAAACTTTTATTCAACATGCGATATGCTAAAACCACGCAATGTTTGCTGCTGCAAAGGGATAATTTACAGCACAGATAAAAGAACTTACCCAGACCATCCCCTTTGAGAACCACCAGAAGAATGTCCGTTCAACCTATCAAGCACGGTATTGAAGTCAACAGGCTGTCCACTCTCCTCTAGCCTCTGGATGACGCTATTGACAAGATCACCCCTATAACCCATGTTCACAAGTTTCTCAATCAGCTCATTGTAGGGATGGTTTCGCATGAACTGAGGCGGACGAACCATAAGACTAGAACTATTAGGATTTGACTGTGAGCCCTGAAGAGGAACACTTGTTGGGGGATACCCGCCTTGTTGGAAGTGTGGTGGTTGGGGTGGATGATGTGTCCGTCCGGCTTCCCCATCGTACATCATATAAGCATTCCCAGGGGAGAGACTAGGGTGGGATCCAGAAGCTGTGTATCCTTCTCCCGGCTGTACTCCAAAACTGCTCTTGAGCTGCTGAGGTGGAGGCTGCTGCTGTGGCTGCTGCTGTTGGACAGTCCTCCCAGGCCCACTATAACCGTAAGGTATCGTGTCCACCCGGCTTCCACCCTGTTGAGAAATTCCAGGATAGGGCATTTGCATGGGCATGCTGCTTGGGAGCGTCTCTGGAGCGGGGGATGGGTTTGGAGGTTGACTTGGAAGGTAAGGAGGGTAAACTGCTGTTGATTGGGGCCGAATCTGAGGTTGCATAGATGTCTGTGGTACCACATGCTGAGGTAACTGCTGGGCCCACTGCTGCTGATACTGAGGTAACTGGTGGACCTGTGGAGCCTGATTTACTTGCGATTGTCCTGGCTGTTGCATTTGGGGAGCTCGATACTGAGCATCAGATTGTAGATACTGACCCTGAGATGGCTGGGCTGGGCCTAGGGCTTGGGCTGGGCCTTGAGTTGGTATATTTGGCATCTGGGGTGGAGCGTAATAATATGCCTGAGACTGGGTCACACTTGGAGGGGGTGCCACAGGCTGAGGTTGCTCGATGGGTCTGCTGGGGAGAGAAGGCTGTGGGGCAACTTGGTGGGGCAGGGCAAGAGCTAATTGCTGCCCGTGCATGTCCGGCGTGTTATCGGTTGCTTTCGGATCAGCAGCTGGTGGTGAAGCCTTCTCCTCTTTCTGCTGGGAGTGGGTGGATGAAGAGGATTCTTTCTGAGCAAGCTGAAGCTTGGCGAGTTCTTTCTGCGTATCGGCAAGTTCCTGTTTGTCTCTTAGGAGCTGTACCGACCTGTGAACCTGCAGTCCATACATAAAATGAATATTCTAATTGCTTCAATAAAAATGAATGACAATAGGATAAATGTACATATTTCAGAGGAGAAGCAAATAAAAAGCAAGTAAATAATGCAGCTGATATGTGAAACTATCACAAATTCTCCAACAAAATGGTTAAAAGCAAATACCGCAACACCAATTTGTATAGATATGTGTTTACTGTGTCCCTTATATTGAGCCTAGAACCAGAAGTATCCTGCAAACGCGATTCAAGTAAGCAGATTACCTCTTGTCCATGTGCTCGGGTTTGCCATTTGGATAAATCAGAGAGAGATTTGTAACTCTACCACAAAACTATTATGCCTAGGCACGAATACTCAGGTCCAATCATGTATTCAACACATCCAGAAAGAACTTATCTGCTGCTTCTTTACTATTACCCCAGCAGTTCCTTAATGGCCAATTTATACTAAAATGCCTATGCACGAATACTCAGTTCCAATCATGTATTCAAGACATCCAGAAAGAACTTATCTGCTGTTTCTTTACTATTACCCCAGCAGTTCCTTAATGGCCAATTCATACTAACAATTATTGGTGCATGATCAATTAAAAGGGGAGGGTGAAAAAATATCTAGCAGAAAGTTAAAATAACCTCTTGCATATGCTTCTCCAGCGATTTAAGCTTTAAATCAGCCTCCCCGTGATCACGAACTAAATCCGAATGCATTTCTCCAATGGATTTATCGAGATTGTAGCAATACAACTCCAACTGTGATAGACGTGAACTAAGTCCTTCAAGAAACCGCATGAGATTGTCAGTATGTTTCTTCATGGTCTTTTCAACACTAGAGATCACATCTTGGTTGAAAGAATCTTCTGGAGGACCATAGGCAGAAGCAGGGAATATTGATGATCTTGCCATCCTGCTTTTATGGAATTCCTGCTCAAATTATAACATAGCATTGTAAGGCTGCAGATATAATTCAAAATCTACAAACAAGCAATAAGCATAAACAAGACACCCAGTTCTTACGCAATTCAATGTAAGGTGCTTGGAACTACATGTCCGTAACTTTATTTTTCTATCTTGAGAAAGCCTGATCAATATCATAACTAAGATTCAAGTAGAAGACTCAATCTAAAGCTTCTTAGGGAGAATGGACGACATGGAAAAAGGTAAAACTCGCATATTGCAATAAACATCATTTAAAAAGTTCTTTCTTTGTTAGGTCAATGGGATAGACTTGACGTTCAATCTTAACCATTTGTAATTTGGTTTTTGGACAACAGGCTAGATTACATTTTGTGCTCATTTTTTGGACCCGTATAAATTGTTGACGCACTTTTCTAAATATGCTTTTATTTTGCTGATGGGCCATCAGCCCACATTCACCACTTTTGGAACTTCTTCGAGGAGAGGGGGTTTTCTTATGAGGCTAGACGACAGCGGTGATTGGTTCAAACGTTCCGTGGTAGTTGGTTGGGTTAAAGCATCCCCCCAGATTCCCAACCCATGGCAAGTTTGGCAACACCGCAACATAAGAAATAACATTTTGGAGAAGGAAAAAAAATTCAAAGCACTGAACAAGCTTGGACTATTTTGACCAAAGATAAAACAGACCTGAAAAACCAAACAAAGGTTTAATGAGGTGCCCCAAAGAAAAATGGACTGACGATAAAATTCAAGGGCAACTACTCAATAACACAATGGCTTCGCTGCCCGAAAGATTCTAAGATTACCATAAGGCATGAAGACAACCCCTTCAAGAACTGCCATTAAAGCACTAGCCGATGATTCCAACACGATAGATTCCTAGTTTAAAATTTAGTGCGGAGTCTGCAGACATGTGATTTTTGAAGTAACCTGTAATTTTGCAGGGATTGTCCAAGCAGCAACCATAGGTAAAGCACAAATGAACGAGTAAAACAAGCTGGTTCTGATTCTTAAAGAGATAAATGCGCGCGCGCACACAGAGAGAGAGAGAGAGAGAGAGAGAGAATACTATAAGTCTATAATTGCTTGGCATACCCAGGAGGACCAGAAGTATTAAACAAAAGACAAATTGTTGGCAATGAATTGGTGAACAAAATCTCTGAAAGAAGGTTCTCCAAAGAAAGTAACTTCTTATAGAAAAAAGACACAACGATATACACGAGGACAGGCTGTAATGATTACCAAAATAAGTAGGATATCAAAGGCATATTAGTTTGCACTTCATTCTTTAGGATCCATGACTTGGTGAACAGAAACTCTGAAAGAAGGTTCTCAAAAGAAACTAACACGATATATGTAGAAGACAGCCAATAATAAATACCAAAATAAGCAGGAGATCGAAACCATATCAGTTTGCAATTCTTTCTTCAGGGATGATTTGATCCAGAACTACTAAGTCAGAAGATAATTAGAGCCAAAATTACAAATCGCGCACACATTTCTATATCATGTACTTTTAGTGATCAGTATAGTTAACCCAAACCTTCAACTTACCATCTCTACGTGTCACCCTAACCTTTCCCAAATAGTTTTGTACTCTACAAGGATGTAGAAATCACTGGTCATCCTGCTTAACACCGCTGGTACACAAGACATCACTAGACTGATTCCCACCACGAATTTCCAGGTAAAAAACACTACCTACCGTGTGGAGGCTGCTATCAAGGTCTCCAAAGAAAGTAACAACTTACAGAAAAAAGACAACAATATACATGAGGACAGGCAGTAATGATTGCCAAAATAAGTAGGATATCGAAGGCATATTAGTTTGCACTTCGTTCTTTAGGATCCATGACTCGGTGAACAGAAACTCTGAAAGAAGGTTCTCAAAAGAAACTAAAAACTTACAAAAAACGCTAATACAGGCACAATGATATACGTAGAAGACAGCCAGTAATGAATACCAAAATAAGCAGGAGATTGAAACCATATCAGTTTGCAATTCTTTCTTCAGGAATCAAACTCAGGAGATAATTAGAGCCAAAATTACAAATTGCACACACATTACTATATCATGTACTTTTAGTGACAAGTATAGTTTACCCAAACCTTCAACTTACCATCTCTACGTGTCACCCTAACCTTTACCAAATAGTTTGTACTCCACAAGGATGTAGAAATCACTAGCCATACTGCTTAACACTGCTGGTCCACAAGACATCACTGGACTGATTCCCACCAGGAATTTCCAGGTCAAAAACACTACCTACCATGTGGAGGCTGCTATCAAGGTCTTCAAATCACCACACTCAAAAGTCTCAAACAGATAAAGTCACATGCTTGATTCTTTTTAAATTCCATGATTCCTGGTGAAAGGGATCTTCAGAATCTCCAGACTTTCAAACAACACTTTAACTAGTCCCGTGAGAAGTTTTACTTCTTAAGCCCAGTACTTGGCAAGCAATGCCATCTATTTAACAAAATTGGAAATAGTAGTTGCTAAAGTAAATTTGAGCTCTGCAGACTACGTGGCAATAGTGGGTTGACCACCACAACAGAAGTTTAAGTACAAAAGCCGAAGCCCTTCCCAATGTAGATTTTAAGTGACATAGTGAAAGCTGGGAACGAAGTAATAAAGATAAGCAATGCAGTGGACTGCAACTTTCTTGTAACTTCCAGATTCCAATAAGGTAAAGGCCAAATACTAGGGGATAACTATGTTGTAGGAAGAACAAATCAAAGAATTAGAAATCACTGCTATACAAAAAAGGCAAGAACCAGTTGACGTGATCTGAAAAAAGTGGGTCTACAATCTACATTAAATATTCAAATCCCCATTAACGGAAGACCCAGACCCAAGGAATTCTAATAACACAGACATCAGATAAGATACAATCCCATATTCTGGAAAAAAGGGATATTCGGAAGTACTTTTATTCTGAAGAATTCTTACAATGATGATTCATTCAAAACATGATTGTGAATCTCGAGTCTCACGACTCCAAACACAACAACATACATCGGATCCTACCCTCTTGCCTTCGGTAAATGCATAACTACTCAGTTCTTCCTTCTTGTAACCATTTCACTTAAACCCAACTATTAAAGCACGGTTCATGTTTCCCTTACAAGAAAGAAATGTCGCCACATCCCGAACCAAACACAATTCCAGCCAAATGTAGAACTATTTCCCTACCCACCACCTTTCAGGAACACATTACGCAACCAAAGTAAATCGACATAAGAATTAATTTGGTTACCCAACAAGCACGGCGGCAATCACAGCAACATAAATGCCTACTTAACTGGCCAAACTGCACCAGAAGGTCTAGAAGCCATCACTCTGCTCTAATTCTCAAAAAACAGCTAGAACTTCTATTCAGCATGACCGCATAAGTCATAACACCCAACACTAACAGAAGTTCAAAAGAATCACAACCCCAAAACCAATCCTATGCAAGTAATTATTCAGTAGTCCAGGAGCACTGTCACGTTGTGCTCCGGATCACTCCAGAACCACACATTTACATTGGGTCCATACACCTAGTCGTGCGTCCCCCCAAAACATATGGTTTTGGAGTGATCCGGAGCAGGTGCTCCAGGACTACTGAATAATTAGAACCCGCTACGCAGTGGAAAAGTTTGAAAGCTCCCAATTTGGTTGTCCAACAGATATGTAATCCTATAACAGTGTTACATTCAAACACCAGAAATGGCCTCTCAAGGGATTTCCAATCCAATCACATGTCTAATCCAGAGGCCCTAGGGCAACATGGACTCAACTAGATCATCCTACGGTTTTACCCCTCTTAATCCAAATAAGTCCACGAATTTCGCAAAGAACCGCAAAGCAACTACCGATAATTCTCCGACAAACTGGATATTCCAGAACCCTAACTCAAAGTCAACCAATTCGACCACAACTGAAACTGATAGAAATCGCGAAGAGCACAATTACCTTGGCAGAATTGGACCCAATTGCAGGATCGGCGTGAATTCCGTTAGAACCGTCCTGACTGCCGTAATCCTCGTACGAGCAGAGAATGTCGTCGGTCGTGGCGAAATCGAACACCTTGGTGCCAGAGTTGTTGTTGCGGCCGGACGATCCGGATGCCATGAAGAGAGAGATCGTGAAATCGAAGCTGGGGTTATCCGATTGGGAGATAGAAAGCTAGGGTTTGGTGAGATAGAGAGAGAGAGAAGGAGAGGTGATGCTCTAGAGAGAGAGAGAGATAACTTGTGAAAAAAGACTGGAAAAGGAAGGGTTTTTTGTTTTGTGTGTGCATACAAAAAAAAGAACGTGGGGAGAAACGTTTTTTAAAGGGGTATTTTGGGGGGTGGAATTGTCAGATGAGGATAATCTTCAATAATACGTGTCCTGCACCGACCTTGTGTATAGTATATACTTTAGTTGTCAAATGTCCCCTCCTTGTTCCACTTTTGTGTGGCCCAAAATATTCATTTAGGTTGAGCAACTTCAATGGAGGTTGGTTTCCTTAATTACGGTGGTAAGTACGTGGATATGTATTAAATGATGTATATAAAGTACATTAGAATACGTATTTTTTTTTATTTTTGTATGTTTATTATTAACCAAATAGGTTGACAATAGTAAGACCGTTCATAATTTGGCACCAAACAATGATTTTGTGCCAAATTATGGAATTATCTTTTTAGTGGGTGGTTTTATTTTGAAACTGAACTGTTTCAATTTTTTTTTTCACCACATTTTCCTCTACTTTCTCAACACCAATACAGCCATTATATATCTCATTTTCAACCCTCGATCTCCATCTCTATTCTCTAACTCCAGATCGAACCCCTCGTCACTTGCAAATTGTCACAATTTTCTGGTGAGATTTTTCAATTTCCCGACGATTTTTTCATATTCCAACCAATTTTAGGTATACACTCCGGGTCTAGATTGGTAGATGACCGTTGGGGCCAAGAATGACTATAGTCATCATTGGTTCCGATATAGAACTAATTATCCATTTGTGAAATTCCGCTTGACCAAAAAAAAAAAATTATCCATTTGTTCCATTTTTCAACCAATTTTGGCTCTCCATTGAGCTCCTAGTTGTAAATTTGGTGCCATAATATGGTTATAGAACTTACTGGAGATGGCAATTCAATCCGCCCATGGTCCCGAGCGGGACAGATTTTTGTTAAATTTTTTGGGCATCGGATTGGGAAGAAATCAAAGAAATTACCATGTCCTGTTACCCGTCCCGAAAATCACTTTATGAATAAAAAATTGCTTTTATTCTTTTAGTTTTACCTTTACAACTAAAAGATCACATATTTTATTAATTGTTTCTTCCATTTTGTTTTTAAATAGTAGATTTTAGTTAAGCAGTAATAGTTATTTCGTAAACTCTTATTATTTGTGCTCACTTATTCTGGAGTCTATAATATGTTTTCTTAATAGAGAAAAAAAAAAAAGGAGCGGGGCGAGGTACACATACATTACCCGATCGAGGTGGGGCTAAATTTTTGGGTCGAGGTATGGGGAAACCTGTCCCACGCCTGTTGCCATTCCTAATTATGCAATCCCATTAGAGTTGCTCTTAATTTCTCTTCTACGAGATTCAAAATTCAAGCAACCTGCAGTTTCCTTTAAACCTAACTTTCAAGATTGTTGTTAATCATTATGAGAACTAAGGCTCGGAAATTTACATTATTATGCTTTTTTTTTCTGTAAATAAGATCAAATTATTGAAATTATCTACTTTACATCTCATCCAATGCTAGCAATAGTCACCCCTATTAAAGCATGTGATTGTTAACTCATACTTGAGTCACCTTATTATTGATGAAGATATAAAGTAATGACCTTCACGTTGTATCTGTGTTCCTTATCTAAAGGCGTGAATATATTTCATTGTGTGAGTATTATGTTAGATATTTGGCTGAATTGGAGCAATTTCTAATACCGAAAAAAAAAGAAGAAGATTTGATTCTTGACGTCAACGACGTGGTTCACATTTTGAAAACAACGTGTTTTGATAAGCTTGATACGAAATACTTTTGATATAAATTACGATTTATCTTGTTAAAAAGAAATGAGGATTAAAAAAACAAAAAACCTTGTTAAAAAGAAACTAAAATGTCCGACAAGACTGGGCTTTGGTTTGGGCTCCAGTAACTTGGGCTTGGATTTATTTTTGGAACGGCAGAAAAGTGTAACTTGGGCTTGGTTATTGGGCTCCATTAACTTGGGCTCGAATTTATTTTTTGAACGGCAGAAAAGTGTAACTTAGGCTAGGTTAAGCCTGGACAAATTATGGAAGTTCTCGACAGCTAAAAGTCTAGTCTTGGATTTAGCTTCGCCCTGACGTAGGTGCTGTGGGATCTCTTATAGATAGTATTGTGATGTGACGGAGACATGGAGCAATACTCTTTGACAGAGGTGACGGGGTACCATACCTGCACTTTCATTTTGAGCACCAAAAAAGGTCTAGTCTTGGACTCTTGGGTTTAAAAGGAAAGAAAGACTCGAGACTTTGTTGCTTCATCGCTTGTGTTCTAGTCAAATTAGCACTTGTAACAAAAATCCAATTTAAGCAAAATGTTCGACTTCAACCAAGCTAAAAAGTAAAAATCGAAAACAAATTAGAAAGAAGAGAAACTAACAACTTATTTGTGATGCAATTTTGAAGCTTGTATATAGTTCAAAGGAGGAAGGAATTCTGCGACCCAGATGATAAGTATAAATCCGTTATCCGTAGATCTCTTAGACATACCTTCATCTTCTAAGTATTACTAGTCCCGTTATCAGTAGATCTTACACGTACCTTTGTCTTCTCAGATTAAAAATTCTGTCTCCGTCAATGTATATAAAGCCGACTTGCCAAAATATTCAAGATCAAATTGATGCATTACCCATGCTGGAAATTGATTGCCTTAGGGCATCTCCAATGCGTACTCTATGGCCCCGTTTGATAACGGTGATAGATGGATGAGATTCGTAAGGAGATGGGATTAGGATTGAGATTCGTAAGGAGATGGGATTAGTAATGAGATGAGATTGATAATGAGTATGTTTGTTTGGGATGGGATTAGATGATGGAATTATTAATATCATGTTTGTTTGAGATGGGATTAGATGATGAGATTGGATTGATAGAAGAAATTGGTAATGAGAAGGGATTGATAATGAGGAGAGGATGGGTTGGGATTATTAATACCAAGTCCCAGGGGGTATTGCTAATACCCCCTAATACCCGGCTTGGACATCCCAAGGGACTAATAGTCCGGACATTTTTTTGTTACCAAACAAAGAATTGCTACTCCCGTGGGATTAGTAGTCCAATCCCGACCTCCAAACCCATTATCAAACGGGGCCCATATCTCCAAATCTCTTAATTCCTCTATTTTGGAGGAATTAATCAATCCAACCCATTCTCCATTTTGGAGGATTGGTTTTGATCCTCTATATTTGGTGATCTAGGGGCACTGCCACGTGGTGTCTCAATACTCCTAAACACTACACATTTCTGGGGATTTCATCGCTAATGCCTTGTTTGGATTAGGGTTTGAAAAAAATTTTGAAAAATTGTAGGGGTAATAAGTGGAGAGAGATAGAGAGAGAAATGTTGAAAATAGGAAGAATCTAGGGGGAATCTAGGGGGTATTTTTTGAAAAATGCTTTTTGAAAAGCAAAAGGAACAAGGCATAAGTGTGTATGAACTATACAAAAATGTGTGGCGTTGAGGGTGTTGGGACACCACTCGGCGAAACACCGTAAAATGCAATTGTAGAAGTTCTTGAGAGTTTTTTTAATGGTAAAATTGAAAAAAAGATTATTAGTGCATAACCTTTCGATATTTTCTATTTTCTAGTTGAAAAGCTTGTTGATCTTTTGATTTTTTTTTTGTGGTCAAAATAGATTATTAATTATCATCACCATTGATTTTTATTTATTTATTTATACTCACTCCGTCCGGATTTAATAGCCCTTTTTAGAATTCGTGTCATTTTTCAATCGATTATATCTTGTAATTTATAATGTTTTATATAATTTTAAAAATATTGTCTTATAGAACTAATTGAGATCTATCAAACAAAATCCATATTGGCTATATAATTATTACCAATTTAAAGATATAACTCATTTTTTATCGAGTTAGAATTGAACGAGAGACTATTAAATCTGGACAAAGGGAGTAATTGATAAGAGAATTTATAATTATGAATGATCCCATGTTTCCAAAATCCTAGAGTCTCCAATGGGCCGAATGATATAACAGAATTCGCCGTACATCCTATACCTAAGAGATATCGCGCTTCAAGTGGGGCCTACGAGAATGCATATAATACATTAATGCATTTGACTGCAACAACACCAAAAAAAATTTGAATTTTTTGGGATTGGTTTTGGACCTTTGGTAGGTTGTGTGAGATCATCACTAAGATCCGGGTCCTACTTTTTTTATTTTGGGAGATAAACGTATGTGAAACAAAGATAATGGTAGCTAGGATACTTTCAAGACCTTCTTATCTATTGAAGTCAGAAGTGCCATTAATATAATAATCCAAGTTTGATGTTAACATTAGTTTAACCCAATTTGATATGGCATTCTAGAACTTTATATTTGTGCATCATCAAAGAAATTATTTAATATGGAGTATTAGACAGGAAATTCAACTTGCATAATTATCGCACTCCGTCTCAAAATTTTGGTTCATCTTTGTACAAAGAGTTTTCAGAATATACCCTCTTTTGGAAATGCAATTATCACCTTTTAACATCAAAATTTATCCCTCTATTTTTTTGTTTGAATTTCAGTATGGGATAAAGGGCAAAAAATAAAATAGCAAGTTTTCTCCATGAAGAGTCAAAATGAAGAAATATTATGGGACATTCAAAAAAAGTAAAGATAGACCAAAATTTTGGGACAGATGAAGTATTTGTGTTGGCATGGTCTTGATGAATTGATATATATATATATATATATATATATATATATATATATATA
>BPLS01000415.1:8553-27481 GCA_019656275.1 Rhododendron kiyosumense | reverse complement strand
CCAACTTCAATGGTCTTTTTTGCTTTTGCTAGCTTCAAAAGCATGGCCATTAACTGGCCAGCATCTGGAGCAGTACCCATAAATCCCCTAAAAAAAATAAAATGATTTTAGTACATCACCTCGCATCGAAGTGACTTAAACAACATAGATATCATGTTCTCTATTCCGGGGCAGCAACAAGGGCTTGTTTCTCGGGTTTCGGTGATGGTGTGGCAGCATTCGTCTCTTTTTAGGTAGTCATGGAATGCTGTTATGGCAGCGGCGTCGTATTTGAAGGTGATGGTGGATGAGGCTTGTTTGTTATCTGGGCTTTGAGGCCCATTGAGTCCGGGCTTCATCCTATTAGGTTTGAGGTCTGTTCGAATGGTTAGGCTGACTTATGTTGTCTATGGATTGGCTTCTGGTTTGGCCTATGTTGTTTATGGACTATGGCTTTTAGTTATCGGGCTTGGTTTTCAGTACCTTGAGATTCTTGTTGTATTGGGTTACAGGTTTTTGGTGGGCTTTATTGTTATTTATGTTTGTTTAGACCCTTTAGGTGCTCTGGGTTAGGCCCATTAGGGGTCTCTTTGTTGGCTGCTTGCCAACAATAGCTTGTTTTGTAATTCTTTTTTTTATCAATAAAATTTTTGTTTTGCCGTTCAAAACAAAATGTTCATATCACTAGAAAAAGTTTTTATTTTTTTATTACTAGTAGTTAATGGATTAGGAAATTAATTTTGGCGTTCTACTTTTGTACGCAAATGCTCCATTTTGTAACGTCAAAAGTGGAACGCCTGCATACAAAAATGGAGCGCCAAAATCAAAACCCAATAGATTATGCTTAAACAATATCCTAGTTTTTTCTTTTTGAAGGCTGCCAACTCAACAAGAGATCATCCCATATATAAAACAAGTACAAAATACAAAAACAATCAACAAAACAAAATACAATAAAACAAAACAAAACATTCTGGTTTTTAAAGGAATTCACTTACTTTCTTAAAACTTCTGATTAAGTACCTTAATTTTCTCTAATCAATTTGCAGTTTTTAGAATCAGTTTGGAAAAAAGAAGAAGAGGAAAATTCTTGTCAAAAACCTACATACCGTGGGTGTTTTGAATTGACATCCCTTAACTCCTTGAGGAGCTCTGGTTCACGAGGGTAGACCCTAGTCTCCAATACATACTGCCAATACACACAAATTAGTGCAATATTAAAATGAGTTAAAGGTCATAGATTAGGAAAAGATAGAAATAATTAAGGGTACGTGATACAACTCCTCACTCTGCAATATTCCTTTGGTAGGAGGTTGTCTCTCTTCCTTTGTGGTGTGTTCCATTGCTTATTTCCAACTATTTTCAGAAGTTGATGGACATTAGTAATTTTCTATATTCCAGGTGAAGGAAAAATACCATTTCATGTTTGAGAGAGACAGAGTGTACCTAGATAGTAATTGGGAGAGAGAAATACTCTTGAAACTTCAGAGCAGAATTTAATAGAGCAAGGTGTTTTCTCTCGGGAAAATTTAAAAATACCTCCCAACCTTTACACCAAAATTCAATTAGACTGCCAACTTTTTAGAAACTTCAGTTTTGCTCCCAAGTTTATCTTTCGTTAATCAAAACACCCTTTTTCCGTCTGAATGACTAACGGATTTTATTAAAGGCTCCGTTAAATATTGTCCCAATCAAATTTTGATGATCCAAGCCGCTCAATGTGTTCAAAACGTGATATTAAGGATACTTATGAGAAATCAGCAAAAAAAAAAAATGACCACAAAGGGCTTCATCTGAACAGTTTTTTATGAATATTTCAATAAAAAACTGCTTAAATCAAATTTTTTCGAGTCATTTTTTTTGCTAATTTCTTGCATATACTCTTAAAATCATGTTCTAATCACATTGAGTGGCTCGATCATCGAAATTCGATCAAAAAAGGGGAGGTGCAGACCGAAGCAAAATCCGGACGTCCAGAGTTGAACAAATTCCAGATCGATCCGCACCTCCCATTTTGTAATTGAATTTCGATAATCTGAGCCGCTCAATTTTTTTAAAAATTACAATTTGGCCCAAAATTTTTAAAAATTATAACTTGACCCTCAATTTTTTAAAAATTACAATTTGGCCCCTCAAAAATTACAATTTGGCCCCTGTGTGTCCTCATCAGTGTCCCTAGCCCTGTCCTCCCGTGTCATCAGCAGTGTTCCCCCGTGTCTCCAGCCATGTCCCCCTAAAAAATTTATATTAAATTATGGGTACGTGTTTCCGAGGTTTCCCCGCCGTGTCTCCGTGTCCGACATTACGATACTTCGACCTTTGTCGTTTCTTCATATCATCCACTCACGCCAGTAAAGCAAACTTTTCTCCTCCCTCACATGCTCTCTCTCTCTCTCTATTTCCAAATTTGTCTGTGAGACAGAGCAAATCATGTCCTTTTTATCTCCCTGCTTCCCATTTGCCTTCAATCACCTTTTGACCTTCACCATCACCGTCAACACAATGGACCCATTCCTCTCCTCCTCCACGTTCCATACTTCTCTCTCTCTTTTTGTTGGCTGAGAAGAAAACAAAAAAAAACAAAAAAACCTTGATCCATTCAATCTTCTTTCATAATTGAATGATGTCCCTCTCCCGAACCCACATATGCGTACAGATTATAGATAATTACCAGAGAGAAGTACAACACATTTTCATTGTATATATATATATAAAGTACTAAAGAAATAACGATTAGGAAAAAAATTGTTCGACTAGATCAAAATTATTGGAATTTCTTAACAAAATTGAGAGACCCACATCTCGAACAAAGAAAAGTTCAGAAATCCCACGTAATAAGAACAGAAAACCAGAGATCAACCATGGAGAGAGTTCACGAAATCAGAGGTATTCGACCATGGAGAGAGAATACAGTAGATCAAATAGAAAGAAGTCTATATATAACTGTAGCTTGCTAGGAACTAAGAAAATGTATTAAGGGCCGAAGACTATTTCTTCTGAGCTAGCAACACGAAATACGAGTACGTATTAGTAGACTCGCAGATCCTTAAAATTCACAAGTGGTAAGAAGAGGAAAAAATGTAGTGACAGTCTAATTGTTTCAATCAATTGTGTTTCAAAGATGACAGGATAGAAAATAGCAACAAGATGAAGCCTTCAACCTCAACAGCAAACAGAGAGCTAATTAAGCAGTTCTGCAGCACCAAATACTTCTATCTCTCTAGCATACTCATCAGATTCCCAATGAGTTGGTGTATACATGTGAGACGACCAAGGAACTACTTCGAAAACTAGAAACCATTTCCATGCGCTTTTCGACCAGGGAAAACACGGCAGCAAGAACAAAAAGCTTCCCCCACGGTTGTATTCCTCATCAAAGCTGAATTTGAGAAGAAAACACCTGCTATTCTTCAGGTCAAGCATTTCGTAGTGCACATTGAACAGACGTTGGGTATCCGCTAATAGAGAGAGAACCCTCGAAATCTTCGACACTGTAGTGGGCCAAAATATCCGAAGGTTCAGAGGGGTTGGAAGGATCAAAAAGGATATGCTAACTTTGGACCTACCATTCAATTGTCTCAGTTTATCTGTAAGTTGAATTGCGTTTTGACACCTCGAGATGCCCGCTTCCCGAAGGATAGTCGGATCCGAGATAGTCTGCCGAGCTTCGAGGTCTCCTCCGAATGCCGTGGATTTCTTTTTTTGTTCGGTATCCCTTTCTATTGTTCGGAAAATACTACTCTGTCCTCGGATCCAATATTTTTTCGGATGATATTGTATCGTTCGGATGTGTCACTGTTCAATCCTGATACTTGGAGACCGTTGTTCCAGAACCTTCTAGAAGGTTCCAGTGATATGTGAGTTGTCTTCTCTGATAACTGAAGTGACATCTCTGATTGATGTGACTTGTCTGACATTGCAACGCGGTTCAACAATTCTCAGAAACGGTGTTCATTAAATACTTCTGACTCATGACGTCCTTCGAATGGGGCGAAGCACGTGGGTGGCAGAGCCAGCCTGTTCAACACTCTATATATCTTGCCTATAAATAGAAGAGAGCCCTTTCCAGGGAATTATCTATTCACTGAGTTATTCCCCTCATCCATAACATACTTTCTTACACAAACTTCTTTCCTCTTTCTCCACTTTCTGACTAGATCGTCAGAGCTTCTTCCCAGAGGAACAACCCCCTCCTATTTTGCAGGTACATCAAGATCACCGTTGCTCCACCACAGTTCTCCTATTTTGCAGGTACATCAAGATCACCGTAGCTCCACCACAGTTCACCACACGGAAGAAGAGGTGCAAAAGGGACGCGGTGAAAATGAAATCAGCCCCCCCACAGACACCCCTCCCAACCATACCAAACTTTTTTTGGAAGGCAGAATCATATAACCAGAATTTAAAAGACATGACTATAACAATTATAGTTTCATAATACTGTCTCACTTTACAACATTGTCAATAACAAAGCATCCAATGTCTTTGTAGAGTACAAGTCCTTTAGTTTTTTTTTTTTTGGTCTCCACACAACCTTATCATCAGGTTTGTAAAGCCTTAGCGGAAGAAGCTAGACTTGTATTTGAAAAGGAAGAAGGTTGAGTTCAGTTAGAAATGTTGTCTTTAGAAAATCAACTTATTGAACAATCATCAGCCCAATAAGAGAGGTATAGGCCAATTTGTATATCCAATATTAACAACATATAGTATAGTTTTTTTTTTTTTTTGAAAGTCTAACATATACTCCTACGCCAACCAGATGGCTTTTAAAAGGGAGTAGTCTAGTTAACATGCAAAGAATGTACATGCTCATGACCCAAATGTCTTCAATCACACAAACATCTCCTACGTCAACTAGATGGCTTTGGAAGAAAAAGAAAAAAGATTGAAGATATGTTTTTACTGTTTCCCCGTAGACAATCACCAATATGACACTTTGCACAAGCAGAAGTGTGAAAAAGTCGATTGTCGCTATGTTATTGAGGATGAACATGCAACAGATGAAGACGAATGCAAAAGCAACGCATCCAACAATCACTGTTGCATGTTCATCCTCAATAACGTAGCGATAGTGAACTTTTTCTCACTTTTCCTTCACACAAAGTGCCATATTGGTGATTGTCCATGGAGAAACAGTAAAGACATATTTTCAATCTTTTCTTTTCTTTTTTCCTTCCAAATCCATTCGGTTGATGTAGGAGATGTATGTTTAATTGAAGGCATATGGGTGAGCATGTATATTCTTTGCATGTTAACTATACTACATGTTGTCAATATTGTATATACAAATTGGCCTAACACCTGGGCAGAAGATTGATCAGCAAGTAATTGATCTTCTAGAGACAACATTCCTTACGGAACACAACCTCTTCTCCCTTTTCCAAATACAAGTCTTCTCCCATTGAGGATTTACAAAGCAGATGATAAGGTTGTGTGGAAACCAAAAGAAGACTAAAGTACTTCGCTTAATAATTTATCCTTTAATGTACTCTACAAAGATGCTACTGGACGCTTTGTTATTGACAATGTTGTGAAGTGAGACAATATTATGAAGCTATAAGTAATATAGTTATTGTCTTATAAAATTTTGGTTATATGATTCTGCCTTCCAAAGAAATTCCTTTTGCTTGCGGTACATTTAAAGATCTTAGAATCAACAAGGACATATGAAACAAGCATGCCGTAATCAGGTCGGCAAGTGGCCTGAGATGATTGAATCATCCCACGTTTACAACAACAAAAAGTAGGTGGATGATTGGCTCTTTAATAATCCTCTGCATTGCTCTCTGGAGCTTTGCATTTTGAGGAAAGAAGCAATACTGTCATTAGCTATGGCCTAGAAACCAATTCCACTAAAATTCCCAAGCGATGGAAAACTGAGAAGCCCACAATGATATTCCAATTACTAGCTGCAGAGCGTGAAAGAACATGGTCTTTAATTGGAGCTGCTAGTGATCGGCAAGAAGATCCAGAGTACTCATGTCCTGATTATCACAACTAGTATTGATCAGCTATTCGATGACTTTCCTTATGTGCACCTGATGCCTCAGATTTCAACTTTTGCTGGGTGTTTGGCCTACAAGAATTCCCACGTCCTAAAGTGGTACATTCCATTAAAGACGTCGAAATAATGCGAAACCTGGCGGAGTTTGAGTTCTTCTTGACGACCCAAGTAACTAATTTGGAAGGCGATTGTAAATTTCAAGTGCAACCGAAAAGGTTGCTGCAAAGCCCTAGAAAGTTATTCAACTTCTTGACCAGAGTGTATCACTTCAGGAAGGCATCGGATTCGTAATGTCACTGGTACCTCCAATTAAAGACCTTGCAATTTCCCGCTCAACAGCGATTTGAAGGGGTAACGGGAACAACATTGTGGGTTTATCAGTATTCTAATTACACTGGGGAAATTGAGTAGAATTGGTTTTCTATGCCATAAGGCCCATAACTTAATGACTGTGTCACTTGTTTCGTCAAAATGCTAAGCTCCGGAAAGAAACGTAAAGGATTTTTAAAGATTCATTTTTCCACCTACTATTTTTTTGTTTCAAATGATATCACATGCACAATTACAGAAGGGCGTACTCATCATCTTATAGACACAAAAAAATGCATTCTTACGCGGGATGATTTCCATGGCATTCCTTAGCTCCTTGAGATGGTTCCGACTCTCGTGGGTAAACACCTGTTTCCAGTTCCAAAATATGAAGGGGACAATAAACAGATTAGAATCCCCTGGGTAGAGATTAAAATAGCACAAGGAAGATGAATGTGAAAAGAGTTATGCGAATTACCTGATACAATTCCTTACTCTTGCCACAGAACAGGGATAGGAACAAGTTCTACCATGGGTTTCTGTGATAAGCACAACATTGAGAGAGAGAGAACTTCTGTTTTAATCATGAAGACGGGGTGGAATGTATATATAGTGAAAGGAGAAATATTCTCTCCAAAAGTTTCGGAGGGAGAGGGAGAGAGAGATTTTTGGTACCCAGAATTAGGAATGCGACTGAATTGTTCAATCACATAAGTACTTAACCATTACGCCTAATTTGGTGGATCATGTTGGGGGATTCCTTTGTCACGAGTCTTTGTGCGAATAACTTTCCTCACTTTCGGTAGTATCCACAAAAGTAAGGACACCTGTTTGAAAGGTAAAATAGGCCCCGTTTGCTAACACTTTTAGTTTAATTTCTGTTATAAAGTTTTGGTGGAGGGGCAAGAATTTCTGTTATAAGTTTATTGGCTTTAATTCAAGAGTATTACTATTCAGTTATCGAGATTGATTTAGACAAGTACATGGTAATAAGCTATTCTACCATTTATTTACCAGACAGTTTTAACATAAAAAAGTTGCACCAAACACGTTTCCAACTTAGTTAAAGTTTTGTAAATGAATAATCAAAATAATCATAATCTATCGATCTAACTTTTAAGTGAAAACAAACTGGGCCATTGATTTTAGTAATATGTAACTAGGGGTGAAACCGGTCCAGTTTCGATCGGTTTTGACATATTTTTCGGTCAAAACCAGTTATGGGTTTTTAGAAACCGGTACTGGTTGAGATAATACCATCTGGTTTCAACCGGCTCAACCGGTTTCCGTCCGGCTTATCGAGTTTATCCGGTTTTCATTAATGGGTCACATTTTGGGTCCAACACATTAAAAATCCACAATTCAACTCAAAAGTATCAACAAAAAACCCACAATTCAACCTCTTTTTTGGGCCCAACAAAAAAGGATAAATTTTGAGCCCAATATATGAAAAAAACCCCATAAAAACATAATTAAAATAAAATGTATGTTCAACACTTAGTTAATTAGCAGCATTCAGCAACAACACGACGAGGAGGCACTTATTTTCATATAGATGATTTGTAAAGGGGAAAAAACCTTTAATTTTGGGACAATAGTCTGATTATTTTCACCATATAATCATGATCAATTTTGCGTAATTGTCCCATTGGATTGAGTGATTTGGAAAGAAAAAGAAAAGAAAAGAAAAGAAAAATAAGTAGAGTTTCTCAACAAATTGGAAGGAAAAAAATTGTGAGATTTGTTTCTCATCACATCCTTTCTTATCAAGATCCAACTTAGAAAATAACAAACTACAAAATTTACGTAGTCCGCTTGAAACCACCCTCTTTTCAAGGGATGTGTTTGGACTCTTGAAACCAACGCCATATGGTGTGCCTAACAAAAAAATATTGATTATGTATACGCCATTTCTTTTTTTGGCCCGACTTAATAAACCGTACGTGTAACAAACTATTACAAGATTAATTTATATGAGTTTCATGAATACTGCAAGAAAATACCTCGATGCAGTTGGCAACCTACCCTCTCCTCCATCCAAGAGGTAGAGGTTGGAGGCCCCTTGGGGCAGTTGGGATCCAGAGCTATGGAAAGTTACTGGACTCTCCTAGTGCTAATCTAACTACCCCGCTGACAATAAAATATGGCAAAAAAAAAAAAAGGAAAAAAGAAAAACAATCCCTAAGAGCAACACAACCGGTGCTCTCCAGTACTTAAGATGTCAAAGAACATCAATGTTCACTACCATAAGTTGAAGTATACGGCACAAACATGCACTAACGTGCATGGGTTGGGCTGGGCCATCATTTTGGAGCCCATGACATGGGGCATGGTTAGGCACAGGGCATGACACGAAGCACGACACAGACACGTATAATGGCACAATAAAAATACTAGTGGTGCTTTTCTAGTTGAGAATGCATATGATTGATAGTTGAGAAGGTGCCAACCTTGATGGGATATATCCAAACCATAGTGATGCATTTCTTACTTATAATTACATTCATTGTATTACAAGGATTAATTATCAATAAAATGTTTGGTACTTTTTGTATTAAATGTGTTAATTTAATTTCAGTCGTAATTATGAATTTTAAAAAAATAATGGCAATTTTTTAGAAGTCTTTTTTAGCATCGATCACAGAGCTTGATTGTGCAGGGGCACAAAAACCAGCACGACACGAATTATGGTGGGTCGTGGCTGGGCCAAGGATATTATGAAAAAACACGGCACGGCACAATACTATTAGTAATTGAACCTGGCACAACATGGCATGACGCATGCTAGACACGGGAATAAATGAATTGGGCCAGTACGGCATGCCTATTTGACACCT
The DNA here is from genome assembly GCA_019656275.1 of Rhododendron kiyosumense. NCBI lineage: Eukaryota > Viridiplantae > Streptophyta > Magnoliopsida > Ericales > Ericaceae > Rhododendron > Rhododendron kiyosumense. Next base: position 18,352 of record BPLS01000415.1, on the reverse strand, counting down.
CTAAATCTACCAAGAAGCTACGGGATAGTACTAATGTGCCTGGCTGTAGTCAAGAGACAACGAACAAAATCGAAAAAACTGATACCATGCATGGTGAATAAAGCAAAACGATCTAACACGAGCTATATTATACAAATCAAATCTCCCGTATAAGAATACCATATGTTTGTGTTCTAGTACTATACCAAACGAATGAAATATGAATGTGGTAAGCTAAAGAAAACAAAACTGGGCAACCGTATCTTTTTTTGATCGAAAAAGTCATTCATTCATCAAAGTCCATCGGGCAAACAGATTTTAGAACATATACAGGAAAGAACTAAAGTAACCCAAACGTCGATCTCAGGTACCTACTGTTGAAGCAGGCCCCGCGATAATGCCGATACATAAGAACCAATCTCAGTCTAGATAACAGAGGATCAAAAGGGATCCACAGCTCAAACCCGCAAACAAAACTGGGCAACCGTATCTTGCCACAAGCTAAATAGATATGCAATTCTACAACTCTGTACCAACCATACTCTCAGCATCACATTATGGGATCTTGAACTGTCGGAATATTTGAGAAAGGCTTGATTCGAAGCCGCACGTCAAAAATTGGAAATTCTACGACGACCGCATGAGAAATCCATTGGGCCCTCGGGAATAAAATCAAGCAGATTTTTCTACATATTTGTTGTTGTGAGCTTTGTGTTCGAACTCTTTCCCGGTTATATCTTTCTTCCATGTCTTGTGTGTCCATCATGTGTTGGATTTGGAAAAAGTCAATTAGAGCCCAACAGATCGGAGCAGGACGAAATGGCTTGGGTTTGTTTGCTTTTTTTTTGGATTGGCCATTTATGTCAGAGTCCATCAGTGACCCACTATCGACGCCACCTTTTGTTATTGAACATATTATGGGGGCATTTTTCTTTCCTTTTTCGTAATCACTTCCACAATATACTGGACCAATGCTTATGACACACAAGATGAGAGTTGAACCTATCGAACTTCGATGAGTTGTTTTGGCGTTCATCTTCATCTGTTGCATGTTCTTCCTCAATAACGTACGGCAGTGAACTTTTTCACACTTCTGCTTGTGCAGAGTGCCACATTGGTGATTGTCGATCTGCGGAAAAACAGTAAAGACATATTTTCAATCTTACTTTTGCCACAGAACATGGATAGGAATAAGTTCTTTGGTTTTTGTAATGCACAATCCTTGGAGAGAGAGAGAGAGAGAGAGAGAGAGAGAGAGAGAGAGAGAGAGAGCACTTTTGTTTCAATCGCGAAGACGAAGTGATTGTTTCAAGAATAGAAGTACTATTGGGAAAATAACTGGGGGTGGAATATATTTATAGTGAAAGGAGAGGAGTAATTACTTATTTTTAGTCCAAGAAATTAGGAAGGCGACTGAATTGTTCAATCACGTAACGAGTAGTCCTACTTCAGTGGATCACGTTGGGGGATCCATTTTTTACGAGTCTTTGTGCGAATAACTTTCCTCACTTTCGGTAGTAAGGACACTTGTTCGAAAGGTAAAATTTATGACTTCGTCTGCTAACACTTTTAGAGTTTATTTTGCTTGAAAAAGTTGATAAATGGTGTTTGATATTAAATGTGAACAATTTCTTGTTTGATCGAGTAAATTATTTTAAGCATCAATTTCTAACTTTATTACTAGTTTATTTGAAGCTGTAAAATTAAATTTTACCAAGCACTTAACTCAAGAGTGTTACTATTCAGTTATTAAGATTGATCTAGACATCTACATCGTAATAAGCTATTCTACCATTTATTTACCAAACAGTGTTAACTTCTACTTGTGCGTATAAAACGCTGCACCAAACACGTTTCCAACTTAATTGAAGTTTTTTAAACAAGTAATCAAAATAGTCATAATCTACTACTAATTTAACTTATAAGTGAAAACAAACAAGGCTATACACATATTTTGTTGGAATTTATCAAGTAATAGAAACACATATCTAATCAAATAACGATGACGAGACACTTATTATTTGTATAGCCGATCTGTAAAGGAAAAAAAAAACCCCTTTGGGACAATAGTCTGATAACATTTTCACAATATAATCATAACCAATTTGGTTTAATTGTCCCATTGGATTGAGTGATTTGGTAAGTAAAGAAAACAAAAATGACCGCAATGGTGGATGCAGGATTTATGATATGAGGGGGCCAAACCATGTATTTAACCAAATGGGCCGTCTCAATCCTCACATCGTATGGTAGAAGAAAATCAACAAGTAAATTATTGAATCTCGTATTGGTGATATATGCACGAGAACAAACAGTAATTAGAGCATCGATGAGGGATGGCAACTTATGCACTCCATCAATATCTGGTGCAGCGGCTGGAAGTTTTGAGTCACACATGACAGAATATCTCAGGGAGCAGGTAAGAAATGGGATTTTGTTGCTAAAGCTTGTATAAGTTTTAGACTCTTCTTTCTGCCTAGGTTCTGGACATGTTCTATTGTGTTTTGCAGATCAGCTCTTACTTCGCAGATAAACTTCTAAGGATTGTTCGTGATGCCATTCATCATACGAAGGGAATGAACAATCCTAGCGCTGACCAACATATGTCCTATGCAATGGCGGAAGTATTCAAGGGCTGCCTTAGGCTCAAGCCCAGGTGAGCTCCAAAAAACATAAAAAATAAAAATAAAAAATTATATGTAAATTTTCGGTCAAAATGAGTTTAGCCCAACCCACCATCTTTTCATTCAGTCCAGCCCAACCCACCATCCGTTTGAATCAACGCGAATATATTATTTTTCTGATCATCTTATTTTAAAGGATCATAATTAATTTTTCTCTTTGATAATCAAATATTTGCTTTTTATTTGGGATCCTATAGAGCAGATACTTGATTATGAGAGCCATAGAGGCATATATTAACTACAACCCTTTAGAATAATATAATCAGAAAAATAAGATCTTCGCACCAGTTCAAACGAATTGAAAATTGAAGTACTTAATTTTTTTAGACTATTTATATATATTAAAAATATGATTACAAAATTAAATACTCTAATTTTTAATCAGTTTGAACCATGGGGGAGATTCGTATTTTTTTATCATTTTATTCTAAAGGGTTATAATTAATTTTTGTCTCTAGGATTCGCATAATCAAATATCTGCTTTACAGATTCCCAGATAAAGAGAAGATATTTAATTATATGAGTTCTAAAGATAAAAATTAATTATGACTCTTTAGAATAATATGATTAGAAAAATAAAAATTTTCTACCGGTTCAAACAGATTACAAAGTGTCGCGCTTAATTTTTTTGAGACGTTTTAATAATATAAAAGAAATCAGGAGAGACAAGTGAAGTATATAATATAAAGGGATTGCTAATGAACAGTTGTTCGGTATATATATCGACGTATTGTAGTGAAATGTATTTTACCTAAGTTTTTACCGACAAGTGGGTTTTCTCGGTTTTAGGTAGCTATAATAGCTAATATTCCCTTCTTGCTACTTTGCCGTACATGCATGCCTAATGGAACAACAAAATAAAAAGAAAGAAAAAACTCTTTAATTGCTCTTCAAACTCTTTTGTACTTTTTTTATGTTTATTTTTGAACGTTTAAATATTTATGTATGAGTTTGCCTCTTTTTAGTTCATATATATAAATTTTGATTAGCCCAACGCGGAATAGATTTCTGGTTCCGCCCTTGGTCCTATGGACATCCACTTTGTCAGTAATATCCATATGGGCAATCCTAGCCTGCGCTAGAGTTCATTAAGCATGTCTGTGCTGTTCTGGCTCTTGCTCAAAATGTTCAGCTTGATATTCTGGTCAGTCTCGTATCAAGTATCTTGGCATCATATGCGTTTATTTGGTTATTCATGCAGTCTTTTTTCAACTGGAGGAACAAGTATTTGCGATATTAATGTAATCTCTCCCTGTATTCTCGGAGAAAGATCTGCAGCCACCAGCCGGTTTCAGTCTCATTTATTTTATTGTACTCCCATACAGCCTCTTTCATTTTTGTCCTTCATCTTATTGCTGTTTTGTCTACTCTTTTTTTTTTTTTTTTTTCTTTCTAAATCTTTCAATCTTGTGTAATGTAATAGAACCCTCTGGAATACTCACTTATCTCAATTCATTTGCTTTAACCTGCCAGTATCTGTATTTTTTTGTATTCCAACTATTTTGAGATTTATTATATGTACAAATGTATGTACCCAGATGATGCATATGCATATCTTCGAAAATTCTAACATTTGATGATTCTTGATTTGATTTTGATTGCCTTCTATGCTCGTCCTAGGCTCCTGAACTGGCATTCTTGGCTTCCCTTAAGTCTCTTTACAGATCGAGATTGCTGAACCATATTGTGTTCTGAGAATGTTACTCTAGGACCCTTCAAATGCGATGAATGCAGAATAGGCATACTAATCCACTGAAACTTGAAGCGAAATTCCAGCATATTGAACATGTTGTCGTCTAAAGTATGTTTTAATTGCAAAATATTTTGATATTTCTTGGGCTAGCATCAGTTGGGCTGGCTTCCACATCGGGAGTTTTGGTATTGTGTGTGTATTTAAAGGGTTCATTATGCATCTCCTTAGTCAACAATTGCCTCCTTCAAAGACATATTCACATGGATTCCCTGAAAAAGTTCCTCACAGATACAACGGACAAACAACTTGGTGAATACAAACAACTGCAGTTTAAGCAGTTGCCCAGTCTTGATAATTTCATTGATGTGCTGCACACTAGAACTTCCAAAAGGAAAATGATTTACAAACAGAACTTTCATAAGGGGTAATAGGAAACTCGTCCAAAATGATGCAGCAGTGGCATTTTTGAAATTATGAGGAATAATATAAATAACTGCAATCTTGACATGTTCCATGAGCCAAAATAATAAGCATAGCCTAGAATCTAGGAAGGTTCCTAGGAAGCATCTAACTTACATTATTACACATGGACATAATTCACATGGATTCCTTGATAAAGTTTCTCATAGATACTATTACATTATTACAATAGACAAACAACTTGGTCGAGACCACCCAATCTGCAGAGTCTGGTTCCAATAGTATGACTTGGATGATTCCAAGCCCTTCTTCCCAACGAATAGGATGCTACATGTTTTCTTTTTCCTCTTCCTGGACTGAAGAAGATTCAATATTGCCACTAGTTGCTAATTTCAATGATTTATTATTATTATTTTTTTGCAGCTACTGCAACAACTGCAGAGACCTAGACTTGTGCCATGACAAAGCCTTTTTGGCTCAAGAGTGGCGCTGTGGTGTGCCACAGTGTGGGCAGCCATATGATCGTGAGGCAATGGATAATGTTCTTCTCCAGATTGTACGACAAAGAGATTGCCTCCATCAGCTTCAAGACCTAGTGTGCCTAAAGTGCAACCAGGTCAAAGCAGCACACTTATCTGTGGTCTGTGCTTGTGCTGGATCATTTAGATGTAAGGAAGACGTGTCTGAGTTCCACAACAAAATGCAGGTTTTCTTGAACATAGCTATCCATCAGAAATTTCAATTACTACAAGAATGTACTTCGTGGATTCTTGAAATGAAATGAATTTTCAGAGTAGGTCTCTAGCTTGTTTAGCTGATTCAATGTTGTAGATGCATGATCGCAATTATTTATACCACCCGGGGGACATGGCTAAAAGTGGCCATTTAACTCATGATGATAAAGCTTCTTTCAACCATGGCTAAAAAAGTGGCCATTTGGAGTCTTTTTGAGTCTTTGAAGACCAGGGGGAACCACATTCCAGATACTCATGTTGGAAAACTCCTCTTGCAGGGTTCAGGAGAGGTAGTAGGTTGGTAAGCTCTATCAAACCAAACGGGTTTATCACTAGACTAATGGATTAACAAAATGAAGATGTTGAAAGGGTAACTTTAGAGCAAGTCCACGCGATGGTGTCCATATCACTTTTTCGAAACTATTTTTTTGGTCTTGTAATGGTGTCAAAATTCAATATACGGCAACACTACAGCACTGATTTAGTATTATTGCTTAGATGATAAAGTCGGAGTTTGTGGCACCAAAGATGAAAATTTCATTTTTCGGCAACAAAAGACAGCAACGGGTTCACTTGAATTTTACCATACAAATCTGTCAAATTGTGGCTTAAACGGGTAATGGGTAGACTCGCTCTTACCACTTACGACTTCTATGAGAAAACACATATCCAAAACTGGCAAAACGAGGTGTCCTACAATAGCTTCGTAAAGGTAGAGCCCTGATCAAATCATCTCTAAAATCTGCCAATTACCTTTTGGAAAAAAAAATAAAAAATGCAAGCTCCAATCAGAACAACCTACACTATCCATAAAAGTAAAGAAGGAATAACATAACTTCATGAAAACAAATGAAATCTTCTTACTTCCAAAGTTCCAACAATGGTTGACAAATGAGGAGAGTCCACACTAAATAGTAGATAATTTGCTACTACAATCTAAGCCTCTTGTTCGGACTATTTAATACGCATTGCTGCTTCAGTTCAGTACACCACCACAAGGTTTTACCAGATCTTAGCACAAGAGAATATTTGGCATTGATCTAGAAGCTCTTACTTTCACCACTATCACAGGAGCAGATACCCGTACAGTAATCCACAGGATAGCAGCATTAAGTCTCACCAAAAGAACCATCTTTTTGTCGTAGAACCTCCGACTGGCTCATCCTTTTTTCTCTTCTCTATTCCCTGCTTCAAGGCCTCTAACCTTCTCCTGTATGCAGACAATAAATTAGAGAGGATTGATGCCAATGCGCATGCGCGCGTGCTGAGAGAGAGAGAGAGAGAGAGAGTCAACAACTGTAGTCGGTAAAATGGAATCTGAGGCTAACATTAGTGATGGATTCACTCATGAAAAACTCATTACTTATGCATTTAAGCAAATTAACAAAAAGTGAGTGCACTGTTTTAGTTTTCTTACCTTTCTACAACTTGGTATACCACAAAGAAACCCACTGGTCTATGGAAACCACAACAAACAATGCCCAACTTTCCAAAAATGTAATTAAGGGGGAAGTACCTTGTTAGATGCTAGATGTTACATGCATATATGAAATTTTTAACCAATGAAACAGAGAGATGTTTCTTCTGCTTCTTGTTTGTAATCTAAATACTTGTGACAAGAACATTGTAGAGGGGATGGTCAGAATGAAGCTATAAGTATGCCACATGGAATACAGAAAACACTAATGCAGCACTTCTTGTCGAAATGTATGGATGCGTAAAATTTACTTGGTATCTGTGAGGCGCCCATGCAAACTCCATCGCTGTCGAAATCCTTCCATGCCTTCAATTCCACTAGCCAGAATTAACCGCCTAGAATATCAAAAGTTCAAAACACAGATTATCGCAATCTATCTGCTTTACCAATCCCAAGGAATTTCGCAGTTAAAAAAATGCAACACGTGAAAGAGAAACAGGAAAAGTCACTAGCATGCTGGTTTTGGAGCTTAAATCTCTTAAAAGATAGTCTCAGGCTCTAAACATGAAATATATTTCTTCTTTATCGTCAATTCTTCTTTTCTATACATTTTTTTAAAAATAGCTAGCATTGTGGATAGGGCATATGAACATTAGATGTAGCAGTCCTTATCACGACAATCCCATCATAGAATCAAAGAAAATGCAAACAGACAAAAGGTAGGTAACCAAAGTTGACTTCACAGAGCATATGTTGGTATTATGCCACCTTAAACAACTTTCACAATTCGTAAAATGGTACATGATTCCATTTTCTTGTTTCATGCTTGCTGGAGGATACGAAATACCTATCCAATGATGTGACTTCTGAACCAAGCTGAGCAGTTCGTTCCTTTGCTTCTTCAAAAGGCATAGATAACCCCAATTTGTGTTCGCTATCTTGAAGCCGTTGCCTTAGTTCCTTATCCTAAAGTCAGATGAACAAATTGAATTAGACAGATGATAAAACTGCAATAGATTGAGAAGACCTCCATTCACAATAAGTAGATGTTTGGACTAAAAACAGAATAATCTATTCTAATATATAAAGGGAGAGCACCAGTTTGGTGTCTCCCTTTTTTGTCATGCTTTTTCATTTCCAAAAGTACCCTCAAACCTGTAATATATGTGGGTAAAAATTGTAAGGTTAAAACAGTAAGACCCCAAATAAAATTGCCTCCCAATTGCCATGCCCACGTCACCTAAAACAGTTATTACTCCTTCACGACCTGTTTTTTCTAATAAAAAAAAACCCTTCTCATGCTACCTTTCGGCTTCCATCTGTCTCCCTCTCCCTCTCCTCAACTGCCACTCCCCCACACCCCCACGTCTCTCTCTCTCAACCTTTCGGCTTCCATCTCTGTCTCTCTCTCCCTCTCCTCAACTGCCACTCCCCCACACCCCCATGTCTCTCTCTCAACTGCTCCCCACACCACAACATGAATTTCGTACACATAAAGGTGGGTATTGATTCAATATTCATTCTCAGGCTAGAAAAGAAAGGGATAATATTGTCGTTGTTTTGCTCTTTGGGCACATGGGTGTATAATCTCTTCAGTAAATATTGATTCTCTCTCTCAAGGAAAGTCAGACTTCTTGCAGGTACTTCGTAGTAGATCTGATTCGAGTCTCTCTTCACCTTTCCAATTTTTTGACTTTATTTATGATGGTGAAGTTTAATAAAGAGTTCTTGATGTCTTTCTTTGTTTCCGATTTTTTCTTCTCTGCTGAAAGTTATTGCAGGGGATAGAAGCTTTGAACGAAGTGGAGCAACAATTTATAGAACAAGAGGACAAGAAGGGAAAAAAACCTCGGCAAAAGGTAATAATATATACTAGAGGCCGGGGCACACGCAATGCGTGTGCAAGTCGGATTTTCACAACATTTGCGAAAATTTGATCAAACAATAAGTGGGAAGCATTTTTACAAAACCGTTGTAAAATCCGACTTGCACACGCATTGCGTGTGCCCCGGCCTCTAGTAGAACATAAAAGCGGGACCAGATGCATGAGGCTCCCACTATTCCAGTGACTCAAACTGTCACCGGGATGCAAAAGACAAGCCTTTACTTTTGAGGCCCAACCAGCCCACTAAGAGGAGCAGAAAGTAAACACAATTCTCATCTCACCCTTTTCTCTGCGCATTGCTTATATACAACAATCTCATCTTGACAAAATGGTTCAATATCATTGATTTGCAAGCCTATATCAGAAACCCAAAAAAGACAACAATCTATCAATTTTCTAGAGATAAGCATATGAGAAAAAGACCAAAAGGAGAAGATGGAAAGGAAAAAGGAAGAACTTACATAGAAAAAAGTTCCTCAATACCCCATCACATAAGTCAACACCTTCTAATACATGAGAGGCAATCTCTGGAGGAATGAATGGTGATGGTGGTCCCATCATAAGATCATCACCGACCAAAATAGCTTCCTCCATCATTGGTTGTGAATCAACTAAAGCACACGAAAGGGAAACAACCCATAAGTACAATGCTTTCCTACATTTTGTAGTTGTGACTGCGAGTCATAGAAGGGTCAGCCTGAAGGCAGAAGCTCAAACCACTTATCTATGAATGAATTAATAATACTGATTGGTAACCGACCAAACCTGTACAAACAACTAACAGTGACTGGAGTGGAAAATCATTTCAAGGGGTTCGTTAATGCCTATAAGTTTTTTTCGAACATTTTCATTTGTAAACCAACCCAAACAAATCAAGGGGGATGGCCTTGAAATACAGAGACAACAAAACCAAAACAGCAACCCCCAACCTATGAAGCCTACGCTAGATACAAATTACCAAAGCATAAAACAGCAGAAGCAGGAAAA